>JANPYM010000009.1:474438-525132 GCA_025890175.1 Ciborinia camelliae
TCCCAAGACCCCCCCCCCCCAACCTTCTCAAATTTCCCAGAAAAAGCTAGATGTGTAAAGTCCCCTCCCTCTTCTTACTCCAACTCCGCCTTTCCGTCCCGAAAATTCCCCCCATAAACATATTCCCAGACCTCCCCCGGTGTCGTCACCACACTTTCACTTTCCTTCCTCTCCTTTCCACCCTCCCTTCCACCCTCCTTCCCACCATCCTTCCGACCATCCCCCTCCCTCTCCCTCCCCCCCAATCTCCACCGGCGCCGCAATATCATTCGGACTCTGCGGAGTCGCCGGAACCCCCCTACTACTCGCCAACCCCGGACTCGTCCCCACACTACCACTTTCCTCCGTAAAAGGACCACTCTGGGCCGTCGCGCCAAAATAATCCGATCCGTTTCGATACCCATTCGCCATCCCACTATTCGGCGACGGTCTTTTACTCCCTTGACTACCCGTTTTGGAAGTTGCGGTACGAGACCCCGGGCTGGAAATTTGCGACATTCCCAATCCTAACGGCATATCCCGATCAGGATGCGAGGAGGAATTTCCTTGTGATGCCGAGAGGGTTCGGCGGCGACGAATGAAGATGTAGAGAAAAGATGCCAGACTCGCTAATACGATGACGGAAACCCCGACGGCGATTCCCGCTTTCGCGCCTGTGGACAGTCCATGGTGACTCGAGGGAGAATGGGAGGATCCGGTTGCCAGGACCCCGTGACTACCCGTCCGGATAACCGATGACGAGCCCGTGGTCGCGGCACAATAATTCGTGCCGCTCAAAACCGTACATCCGGATCCGACATCGCAACATCCACCTCCCAAGGAACTCGCGCATGCGATTTGATTCGTGGTGCAGCCGGAAGGGATGACCGAGACGAGAGCTGTGGGGGAAGAACTGGATAGGGTGACGGCGCACGCCCCGGAATCCCCGGATGTGATGCATTGTGCGTTGTAGTTGCAACAGCCTCCTCCGAGGGAAGGGGCGCATTTGTAGAGAGAGATCGAGGGACAGGCGCGCGGACAACATGTGGAGGTGACGGTTGCGGTGGAGGAAATCGTGATGGTTTTGTTGCAGAGGTAGGAATCGGAGGAGCAGGGACTGTCACAATCGCTACCTATGGCGCAACATGAGGGGCCTATGGAGGGGGATATTATGCAATATTTGGAATTTGCACAACAAATTCCGGTGGCATTTATGTCGAGACCTTTGGGAAGACATTAAAATTAGCAAATCTTTCTTTGTAAAGGAATTCGCTCAAGGTCATCGGCGAAAGAAAATACAAGGAGGAAAAGAAAATGCTAAAAAAATAGGCAATAGTTACAAGAATGCGAACCACTCTCACAAACCCCACTATCCCTCCCCAACAATCTCCCCTCTTCCAATCCCAAATAATATCTCGGACTCAAACCCAACCCATCATTGTCCAACCCAACCGCTCCGAAATATTGACCTCGTACTCCATAAACATCAACGAAGCTTAACCCCAGAAGAACAAGCCACCGCAACCGCGATGGCGAAAACGAAAATATCCTTCTCGACATATTGACGTACGCCGTATGTATTCCAATTCTAGGATCTGGGTGTCGCAAACAAATCTCAGATATATTGATCCATGATTCATATATGTATACAAGAATTTATAGAAGTAAGGTGTGTAATATGTAACATGCAACATGTAACAAGTAACAAGCACCAAGAACCGCTTCACCGGGGAAAAGAATAAAAGTCTCCGCACAACTCGTGGTAGATGGATGGTGATACCTAGCTACCCTTTTAACAAAACCAATGTTCCTCGAGCGCGCAAAAAGTACAGATGATAAAAAATATGGGAATGCGAAAAGATGCAGAAAAATGGAAAAGATTCGCAGCCGCACGGAAACCACAGGTGACCTTTCAATAAAAGCATGCGAAGCATGCAAAGTAAAGAAACCCAACCATCCATCCAACCAACCCGTCAATCAAAAAAATCATAGAACAGACCTCGGATTGAAACTCGGTCTTATGGTAGGTAATGGAAAATCATACATAATCTTACCTACCTACTAGGTACATACATACATTTTGCATCAGATCACTTGCATCTGGTTGGTCTAGTTTTTTCTTACATCTTACACAAGAAGCTGACTGAGATGGCTGGAGATCAGCCGTAAGCCATGTATATCACTCGATACCTAGATACCTAGATACGATTGGCTGGGTTGAGGATGTGTAGATTCTACATCCCCGAACCATACAGCTGCAGATTGGGATGCTTGCTTGCTTCAAGTTGCTTGCTTGCTTGCATGTATGTATGTATGTATGCTAGTATGCATAAATGCTAGTAGCGTCTAGATGAGTTGCAGGCTGGTCAGTCTGGCTTGCAGCGTGATTGACGGATCGGAGCTGGGATATTGGGGATGGAGGGGAGGTCAGGGCTAGTCTGGGTCCAGATTTTTCTTTTGGTGGTCGTGATGGCTGGGAGCTGGGATGGATAGCATCGGATTCGATTCAATGTCACCTACTGTAATGAGAATCGTTTGTGTGTACAGCTGTTACTGCAGAGGTCTAATATAATATTATGTGTATGTATGTATGTAGGTAGCTATTGTATTGAGGGGTAAGTTAAGTAGGGAGGTGAGAAGGAAAGAATGGGAAGAGAAGAGATTGGATGGATGATTTGTATTTATTTGTATGTTCATACACATACACATATACATCCATACACATACACCTGTATAATATATTACACATTGCAGAAGAGTCAGACCGAGTAGTATAATTCCCAGAGGGACTCCGAGTACTCGGTATCTCTTTTCCGTTTTGTTTTGTTTTGTTTTTTTCGGTAGGTACACGCACATTAGTGAAGACCTCGGGAAATGCGGGTTTCATAAGGGACACTGTATGCAAGTAACCGCTGCATTTACATGAACTTCCATTTGTATCGATACCTACCAGCCAAATGGATATCACGGTGACAAGTACACCAAAGGTCACAGTGCCGTTCCATGCCATGCCATGCCATGCCATACTTTCCAGTTTATCATACGTAGATATACCTATACATTCATTAATCATTAATTAAATCAATTCGCTTCTAAAATAAGTAGGTAGGTAGATAGGTAGGTGAATGAATACCTTACCTATGTAACAAGTGCATAGTATATATATATAGGTAGGTATGTATATACATAAGTCCCCTACCCTACTTTCCGGCCCCCCCTGGTTTCCGGCCACCATTTTACACCAAAAACAGCGATTTTGACGTATTTATAACTCAACAACCAATGGATTATATTAATTGAAATTTAAAATATAGATTCTATATATAGTTATTAGCTAGTATAGGAATTTTTAGAATTTTAGCAATTTTCTGTTAAAAGTTATAAATGTTTTTAATTTAAATTTTCAATTTTTTTCAACTTCGCTAACAAATAATTTTTTTTTTGTTAGTAAAATTATAATCATCAATAAAAAGTTATCTACAAATTATAATACATATATAATATATATTTTTAGAAAATTTAAATTATATAGATTTAATAAAAATTTATAATTTATTTTTAATTATTTTTGTTGAAAAGTTATTAATGTTTTTGATATTTTTGATTTTGTATACAATTTGTATGAGGAAAAAAAAAAGAAATTAAAACTTTAATTATTCAACAACAAATTAATATAATTATTTGAAATTTTCTATATTAGTTAATAACTATATAAAGAATTTATATTTCAAATTTTAATTAATAATATTCATTGGTTGTTAAATTATAAAAACCTCAAAATGGCCTAAAATCGCTGTTTTTGGTGTAAAATGGTGGCCGGAAACCAGGGGGGGCCGGAAAGTAGGGTAGGGGACTTACCTAGTATGCACATCATCTTCATTTTCAAGTCAGCGAGCGGATAAAATACCATCACCCGGGCCATGAACATCCATTCATCCCTTCAGATATGATTTTCGGGGTTCGAAGTCCCGGTACCGATACCGGTATCATGCAGATCCATATTCAAAAGTGTCGATTTCCACGGGCCGTGATTGATATTTGCTAGGTACCTAAGTAGGTAAACATTGATGCATTATGAACAAAATAAACTCCCGGTCCTCTGAATCCAAACGTTACACCCACCACCTGCTGGTATGTTGATAGAATAACCCCAATCGGTTTCCCTAAAAGAAAAATCCAATCCAAGAGAGAAGATCTCGCTCCTCCAACTCCCCAACATCAAGTTAAAAAAAAACTCCCATTAATGCGTGATATGCGTGCCCAAATGTATACAAAAAGAAACCTCGATGGGCGCGTCGAATAATTCCATCCATCCCTTCACGATTTCTCGTTTATTTAATTCCCAATGGTTCCAAATGGATGACTCTCCCGGAGATCTGCCACCAAATCATCCACATTATGAAGATATCTCCCCAAAAGCTCTTGTTTCTCTTCCAGAGTTTTCGTATGTTCACTCTCACTCTGCGCTCTTCTTTTTCCTGCCTCTTCTCGACCACCGGGATGTTTGCTTGGACTGCGTTGCATTAATGCTAATGCGTTTGTCGCGGCTGTGGATGGTATCGATGGCGTTTCGGGCATGAGGTAAAAGTATAGGAATTCGACCAACTTGAGCTTTACTTCGCGACTGGTTTCTCGAGATTTGAATATGGAGGTTATGGTTAAGAGCCCGTCGAGGGTTTCGAATGTGCGGGTGTTTTTGGGTGTATCAATAAGTGAACACACGAGAGTGAGGAGGGTTGCGGATTGAATGGCGGGACAATTGACTGGTTCAAGGAGATCAAGAAGATGCTGTGTAAAGTCAGCATCATGTACACAATTTCTGGGGATGAGAGACCATGAGTCTTATACATACATTCATATATAATTCTCTGGAAAACAAACTCCTAGATGGAGGATGTAATAGAAGAACTCCTTGTATCAATTCCAACGTCTGGATTATCAACAAATCACTCTGTCCATCATTACTCTTCCCCATCAATCTATCCAAACATGTAACCAATCGCATCGCAACATTCCATTCGAATCCCTCTTGTAACCTAAAGAACTCTCGAAATGCGGCATCATTGGGAAGTTCATTGAGAGGTTTCCTTGGAGGTGGTGGCTCTTTTCCAGGATCGATCACTGAACGACGCTTATCGGCATTGGATTTTGGAGAATTGGATAGACAAATTTGTGCTAATAGTCCTTCGACCTGTCGGAGACCTTTTCGAATCTTTGATGCTTCATAGGAAGAAAGATTATCGAATGATAGAGAAAGTAATGCTTCCATTGTTTATTTTTGTTTTATTTTTGTTTTTGGATGCGTTGGCTGAATGAATGAATGGAGTTTTGGTTTTCTGGATACCTAGGTACCTTGGTAGAGGTAGGTAGGTTGGAAAGCTTTCAGGTTGCGCGAATTCGTAAAATTGATTTAATTGTACAATTGGAAAGAAGGTTAATGTAGATTTGAATGTTAATACAGAAAAATGAAGAGAACGTATGGAAAAAGAAATTATCTTGTTTGGATTTCGTGAGAAACCAAGCTGAGACGTAGATTTACTAGTATTTACTTGGTAGTATAATGGTTTCGGGATATATATCATCGTTCTCAGGGCAACGAATGCAAGCGACAGGAAGGCTTTCAGGGAATATCTAAGTAGAGCTCGGGCGCTCCGTGTAGCTTTTTTAGCTTTGCGGCATTGAGGGCAGATCTCTCTCTCTATGTAAGAGAAGGCGGTGAAGATGATTGAGACCAATTTTGGGAATAGTAAGAAAAGTTTCTTTTTCATTGAAGTTTGTTTTGGATACATGACGTGATAAATTTATATGAAACCACTTGACCTACTAGTACGTAGGTAGGTACCGGTATATATATATACATATATCAAGGTCCAAACGACTTTGTCTCTTCAAGAATGGGATTTCCTGAATGGCTTCATCTTTATCAAGATGTTCCAAGGTTTATCAATATATCTTCATCTGAACATACCTTACCATCCACTACCTGGTACACCTGCACATCACCAAACCACAGACATTTATGGAAAGCCTAGGTAATATTTAACACGTGAAGAAAGTTTGAAGAAGCCGACCTTTTTACACAACCACAACACAAATGGTGACGGTTAAGCATGGGTTTAAATGAGAGCAAAGTTACTGTTACATTTTTGGCTGACTGCAGACATCTCAAAATCGGGTTCGAGTCCGTATAACCAACAATACATCTTGCTAATGGTTGACATGTTGGTGAGTGAATGAATGGGAAACAAAAATACCTACAGTAGTAAATAACTTCTCTCATTTTCACTTCTTCAACATCGCAATTTCATGCAAGGTTACACATCAATCACATCAATCACATCAATCACATCAATCACATCAATACCCTCGATCTCCCCCGCTCGCCATATATTAAAAGAGTTAACACCTAGGGATCGTTTCTAATAAGCAAGGCCAAATGTTTCAGACCAATCTTTCAAATAAAGGTCCTTCCATAATGGTTTCCGAAAAGTTTCCCTCTCCAAACGCTATTCCCCCACGAACTTCTTCAACTGGTCATAACAACATAAATCATATCGTCTCGAAATCAGTTCTCCGTCCAGTACCTGAAGGCGATTGGATAAGTCAGAGAAATAGTATGCATACGGCACAGTCTTCGGGAACCATGAATCCTTCTATTCAGGGGGGTTCTGAACAAGATCCAAATAAATACACCAAGAACGATATGGCATTTCACGGAAGAAGCTCGTGGGCTCCCGAGAAGGAGAAGATATTATTTGGACCATATGATTATTTGGAGGCGCATCCGGGGAAGGATATTAGGAAACAATTGATCTCGGCATTCAATGAATGGTTGGAGGTACCACCGGAGAGTTTGGAAGTCATTACAAAAGTTGTGGGAATGTTACACACAGCATCACTACTCGTGGATGACGTCGAAGATTCATCGTTACTACGACGCGGATTACCTGTCGCACATAGCATTTTCGGCACAGCACAAACGATCAATTCGGCGAATTATGTTTACTTCTGCGCATTACAAGAGCTCATGAAGCTTAACAATCCACAAGCTATCACGATTTACACAGAGGAGTTGTTGAACCTTCATCGAGGTCAGGGTATGGATCTATTTTGGAGAGACAGTTTAACTTGTCCCACGGAAGAAGATTATTTGGAAATGGTTGGCAATAAAACAGGAGGTCTCTTCAGACTCGCTGTCAAGCTCATGCAAGCTGAGAGTAAAACTTCATTGTAGATACCCCGCCTCCACCCGACCAATAAGCATGCTAACCCCTCCCTAGGGATTGTGTACCACTTGTGAACCTCATCGGAATCATATTCCAAATCCGTGACGACTATCAAAATCTTTCTTCCCCGGAATACTCGCAGAACAAGGGTCTATGTGAAGATCTCACGGAAGGCAAATTCTCCTTCCCAATCATCCACAGCATTCGCGCGGCGCCTGATAATCTTGTCCTCCTCAACATCCTGAAACAAAAACCAGATGACGAACAAGTTAAGAAATATGCAGTGGCTTACATGGAACAAACCGGTAGTTTCGAATATTGTCGAAAGGTTCTACATACATTGGGCGAGAGAGTTAAGAAATTGATCGCGGAGATCGATCAAGGGGGAAATAAGGGAAAGGCCGTCTTGAAGATTTTGGATAAAATGGCCATCTGATTTCGGAGGATTAGGATTGTGGATGGATGGATGGATATTGGATTGGGTATTGGTATTGGTATGGTATGGTATGGTTCGGGAATCTTTGATAGTTCATCATATCGGAAAGCATACTGGCTGGCGTCCTAGGTCGATGCGTTATCATCTTAAGGCATATTTGTGGGTTGCTGCATAGTATAGGTATTTATTTAGGTTGTTAATATCTATGATAATTTTTGGGGGGAATTCCTTTTCTTTTGTTTTTTTCTGTTTCTGTCTCTCGAGCTCTCTCGAGCTCGCTCGCTCGCTCTTTCAATTTTATTTCATTCGATGCATGCATGGTACTTGCATATCACGTTCTCCCCTCCCCTCCCCTCCCCTTGATTCATGAATTCTTTGGAGCGAGAATCGAAAATTGAGAATTGTCATTTCTTTGGAGAGAGAAGCGAGAATCGAGATCGTTAGTGCCTCCCTGACCTGACGGTTCTATGGAAATTGGAATTGAAATTGGAATTGGAATGTCTACGAGTTATATGTTATATGTATGTTATATGTTATATGTTGGTACGTGTCTACGTGCCTACCTGTCTACCTACGTAGGTATGTAGGTATGTAGGTAGGTAGGTAGGTATGTAGGCTATCGATGGAAAGGAAATATGTAAAGAAATATGTAGGTGGGTAGGTTGGTAGGTGGGTAGGTTGGTAGGTTGGTAGGTGGGTAGGTTGGTAGGTGGGTAGGTTGGTAGGTGGGTAGGTTGGTAGGTAGGTGGGTGGGTGGATGGGTAATGTAATAATATAATATGTTCATGGCTGGGCTGGGAAATAGGCGGGTGGGTAGGTGGGTAGATGGGTGGGGATGTTTTCTGCTCTCTTTCCCGTCATATACCTAATCATTGGTTTCTTTTTTGGCGATGGGGGGGTTTTTTTTTCTTGGTTTTTTTCTGCTAGTTTTGCTTCTTTTCTTTTTGGTTGGAGAGTTGAATGGTGGAATGGTGGAATGGTGGAATGGTGGAATGGTGGAATGGTGGAATGGTGGAATGGTGGAATGGTGGAATGGTGGAATGCTTGGAGAGTTGGAGAGTTCAATATAATACCTAGTAGGTAATAGCTGGAGGTAATTGGTAATAGGTAAATCATTAACTACCTCTTTCTCTACCTAGGAGGTAATAGCGGGAGGTAATGGATAATCGATAATAGGTAATTGGTCATAGAATACCTAGAGAACCTGATCTATCTTTCTATCCAAGTGGAGAGTTGACTGGCTGTCTGGTTGCTTGGTTGCTTGGTATGGTGTGGTGTGGTGTGGTGTGGTTTGGTAGCTGGGTATCAGTGGTTTGATGTCAGTGGGGTGGGGTGGTGTGGTGTGGTAGGGTGTGGAGGGATTTTGGTTGGGTTGGGGGGAGGGAGGGAAACGGGGGAAGGGGATGGGGGATGGGGGATTGGAGGGATTGAAGGATTGTGAAAGGGGAAAGGGGAGGGATTGGAGGGGATTGAGGGGAGTGAGGGGAGTGAGGGGATTGAGGGGAGTGAAGTTGGTCTGGTGTGGAGGGAAGGGAGGGTGAAAAAAGTAGATGATGAAGAGTGATAATTATTTGTTCTTTGTAGTATGGTATGGTATGGTATAATAGATGATATATATGATATGATCATCCTGGTCGATATATAGAGCGTTAAGTGACGGAAAAATGGAGGGCCGGGGGGGGGGTGAAATATATGAGGTGGGCATGCGGATGGAAATCAAAGGTTCCTAGTGAAGTGTCACAATTCGAATCATTTTACATTTGCATTTTTGCCCAATACCGGTGTCCATCTCAATTATCGATTTCCCTCCATTTAGTTTTGGGAAACGGGAGGGGAGGGGAGGGGAGGGGAGGGGGGTCGAAAATTCGATGGGTTCTGGGAGGTGAATTCATTATATATAGTGTAAGTGCACAATATATAGAGAAAGAAAGATACGAGAGATAAAGGTGTAAAAATCTCATATATGTTCATTCTACTCGGTGTTTTTGCTTGTGAGGTATCTCATCGTTTAGAGGCTGGGAGTAGATATATAAGTGATTACTTGAGAGGGTCGAAAATTCTGTAAATGCTACGGCTAGAGGATGTGAACATAAATCGCTCTAATCCATATTAGTTTTTCACTTGACCTCTGTCACTATTTTTGGATAGATAAAGTAAGGAAAATAAAGATTAAGGAAGCAGAGTAGCCGGAATCAGTAAGTCCGCGGGCTATATTTTGATATCAGAGTATACAGATCTGAATAGAGTGAGGTGTTTCTTTACTGTGAGGCTATGACTGGCAAAATCCTGAAGGATTTTTCTGTGTGACGACCCGGGAGGGGGCTTTGAGACTGGAGATACACGTTATTGGTTTCAGTGTTGGGAACCAAGCAAAGCTACCCATGAATGCTAATGTTACCTAATTCCAAAGCTGTATTATCCCTTCTGGAGATTCTCATGGTTGTGAATTCCCTAGGGATTTTGTGAATACTAATACACTTTTAGAAATTAGGTATCCATTTGATATTTCCAAATTTGGAGGCTGAGTTGTTATTTGGTTAGATTTTGATAGATCGAGTATTACTCCGAAATATCGGGATGGGTATAGATGTAGGATTTCTAGATTAATCGTTCTTCAGGGAATGGCGGGCTCTGAAAAAGCCCAACTTACACGTCATTATTGTCGCAAGGCAGCCTCAATGGGTGGATTCTACGCTATACTGTGGATTGATGGCACTGCAAAGACAACAATTGAACAAAGCTTTATGGACATCGCGAGGTCGGTTATTGGAGACTCTGTAAACGTGGAGCCGGGACGTCTTCCATCTCTCGTGTTGGCTCAGATTCGAACTTGGCGTGAACCATGGCTTCCCGTCTTTGACAACTTTGACGACCCTTCCGTCTACAATATAAATCAGTACCTCCCACCAAGCGATTACGGCTTTATGATTATAACAGGCCGCCATCCGGCAGCTAATGCGCTTGGTTCCTCCATCTCAATTGGCGATTTATTAGAATGCGAAGCGGTTGATATGCTTTTCCATCGTATCAAGCGAGAGAAATCAAAATAAGATGTCACAGACGCACAAAAAATTTGCAGGACCCTTTCATGTTTGGCATTGGCAGTAGCATATTGCATCTAGGAATCTCAAATTAGACCTTTTTCTTAAGCAATTCAACGAGGAACGCGAAAGGATAACTAGCTTATCGCCTGACATTTGGGAATATCTAAGAAGAGATCCTAAAGCTCCCGAAAATGAAATACCACTCACAGTGTCCACGACATGGGAGCTATCCTATAGTCTCATCTCTGGTACTAAGAATATGATCAAGTCAAAGAGACACTTTCTGCTCGTCACTGCATTTTTCGATGGAACTCGGATCGACGAATCCATCTTTCGCAACTCTTTTGAAAAAGGAAATAACAGGCAAATATGGATGAATATTTTTATGGACAAAAGGACGCAGACTTGGGACAGTATTTCATTCCAAGAGGTTGTCGCTGAGCTCGGGAATTTAAGTTTGATCCAACCTCTGACAGTATCATTGGATTGAAAAGCCTATTCTTTCCACCCCTTGATCCGAGGATGGGCGATGTACCGCCAGTCTGTAACCCGGAGGGAGAGTCTGGCGTTGGAAGCAACTCAGATTCTCGAATGTTCGTTTAAGTACGGGGGCTTGGAATTTCATACATATAGGGAGAACAGGCACCTTCGGCTCCACATAGAATCTTGTTTTTTCAATTCCGAGGATTTTTTTTCTATATCCCGAGCTCTCGGAACGGGGAAACTTTTACACGCTGGTTTATTTCTGGCTAGATTCTTTCTTCACGAGAATAGATTCGATCGATCAGAAATCCTACTACGACGAGTTGTGACCCACTCCACGACAGATGAACCATGGGTATACTATGCTAGCATTTCTCATCTATCTCTCGTATTTGCGGGTTTACATAAATTCGAAGAGGCTATTGAGCTTATAGCGGAAGAACTAGAATCCTTACCAAATAATCTATTAGGAACTCACTACGAAGTGAGGATGCTTTGAGCATATGCAGGAATATATATCACTATGGGCGAACTCATACCTGGAGAAAAAGGGGCTTTTCACCACGCTTTGATTATGTTTAACAAGGTATTGCAAATTCAGGAACGGTCATGTGGACAGAGCAGCAGAGAATACGCTATGAGTCTTGTAGGGTTGGCATCGATATATGCCGAATTTCCCAATCGCCTAAGTCTAGCTAAAGAGACCGTAAGTATGCCTATTCATATTTTTAATGCACTAGATCAGAGGGTCATGGTGGCAGATCAAATCTTGGCGATGATACTTTTCAAGCAAGGAGACTATGATGGTGCCGAAATCATTCTAAAAGAAGTTTATGAATACTACAAGAAATTAAAAGGCGAGAGTTATGGAGACACAATAAGCACTAGGTATTATTTAGCCACAATTTGGATAAAACGGGGGCACTTTCAACGGGCTGCGGATGTGTAGCGAGAGACCCTCCTTCAAATACAGATGCTTTACGGGAGCGAGGACCAAAAAACTTTGCACTTTGACAACAACCTCTATAAAACATTACAGGAACAGGGATTAGAGGAAGAAGCTGATGAGATAGATCGAAAGTACAGCCAGGACCGTCAACAGAACCCGACAAGATCAGACCAAAATGGATGAATTTTTAACAACAATCATCCTTTCTATTTCAATTTATCATCAAAGCTAGACTACTGAACATGACTGCAAGCTAATATCGATAGCTCTCTTCTACGAAAGCCAGATCACCCTATATAACCACGGAGTCTGACGAGGAGAAGGTTCAAAGTCATGGCAGGAAGACGAGAAGTATTGCGGGATTTTGTGAATGGGGGTTTTTTGGGTTCCGAACCAAGGGAAGTCAACAGTCAAGTCTTTTTGGAGAAGTGGGAGTTGACAGTTAGCCGTTAATGTTGGTGCACTTTATGCTCCGTGAATAGCTTCATTTTCGAGAATGTCCACTTCATGAAACATCGGACATCGGGTTTACCTCGGCTCATTACCCCACTCTCCCAATTAGGACAGTTCCGCAACCCATTTTTTCGGCCTTGTCCATCCTCAAGTACATCCTCTAGCAACAGCATCAGATAATATCTACAGCAAAATATCCAATCTTTTCGCCAAAATGCCTCTTTCATTCCCAATCTTCACCGATTCTCCTAAAGTTCTTCAAGACGCTCTTGAAGAAGCCACCAAACCACAATATGTGATCTTTTTCGCCTCCCTCAAACCCGAGACAAACGAGTCTTGGTGTGGAGACTGTCGAAGTGCTGAAGGACCTTTGACCGAGAAACTTGATAAGGCTGCGAAGGAGGAGAGGGTGAAGCTTATTTATGGGGGATCACAGGCTGAGTATGTTTTCATGACAACTCTGAAGTCATCCTAGCACCACGCTGGAGGGGTTGCCAGTGATGAATATGAAAGCTAATGAATTAATCTCTTAGATGGAGAGATATGTCACCAGGAAAGAAAAGTCCTTGGAGAGATGAACCATGGGGTATAGATAGGTTGCCTACTGTGGTTAAGATCACTGAGGAGGTGAGTTGTATTATCCATTCTTGTTGCTTTCGTTAGCTCATGTGATATAGAAATGGGAGAAGTTAATCGAAGAGGACTGTTATGATGAGAAAAAGTTGAATGCTTTCGTTGAGGAGTAGTTGGGTCTCAATTATCAATTCATGTAACCAGCAGAGCAAGTACGGCTTGGAAGTCAGAGACACTTACTTCTCTTGTAAAGCAAATTGGCAATAATTGTGAAATTTGTTATGTTGCCCTCTTTTATTACTATAACTACCTACCTACCTAATTATCCTGACTTGGTTTGTATAAGAACATACTACACATGCCCCCGGCCCCTCTTGTTGTTGGGTATCACCTTGACATTTACATTATCACCTGAATATATTCGTCGCAAGCGCCATTGTCTTGTCCAACCTCGGCAATTGTATCCTCCTCTAACTTATGCCATGGGAATATCAGTTCTCTAGTGAGTTCGTCAGTCCATAAAAACTTGTTGAGGAAATAGTCCGGTGAGGTATGACCAGCAGTGTCCGACTTATAGAGATCCAGATATTTATCTCCCCCATCACCAGGTACTCAGAGTTTTCGTGGTTCCACTGCATCTTGTGATTTAACGTCCTTCAATGCAACTACTTCCGGCTCATGAGCGATGAAATAGCTCATCATCCACTCTTCATGTTTCTTCTACATCGTCATGCCAGTCTTGGGGATCTGTGTCGAATATTGTGCTATTAGGGTATCCAGTAGCCCTCCGTCTCATATAATGCTCACCCTCAGGCAACGGCGGGACTTCTATTGGGGCCCTTTATCTTAGCTCGGAGGATTCGTCCACAAGTTAGGGTTCTGGTCTGATAGTTGCATGCCACCACCTACCAGAGAATACATCCACCTGGCAGGGAGCTGTTGGGGCCACAAAGTTTTCTGCTGGAAATACTATATTCCCAGGGTGATCAGCATCTAAATACCCAAATAAGAGGATTATCGTCAGCATTAAAAGATGGTCTCAACATTCATTACGCAAATGCCCACACTTTCCAAGATTCTTGACCGATTCATTTTGCATGGCGTAATTCGACTAAATAATACTGAGATTAGTATTCTTCTCGGCGCCAATGGCAGGTGGAGGTTACTGCAGCCTTATCTTCTGTCTGAATTTGTCCTCCGAGCCCATGCCTGAGATGCAATTCGTAATAACTTTGTGCCCAATATTTGTCATTTCAGTCACCAGCCATGAAGTTATGTCATCGTCATCCTCGTGACTAAGTACTCCGTGGTGTATATGTGACCGCCCTGGGTGCCTTTGGGCTGTAATACCAGGTTCAAAGACATCGCTCCACTTTTTCATGATTTATTGTTGATATAAAATAGTTCTACATACACTAGCTCGATACACAATAATAACAATATTTATTTTGCCGTTTCCCATTTCTCCTTGCGCACCCAGCTTAGGAAATTTTGATCTATTAGTGCTTCTCTACGCGCCACTAGATTCCCTAATTCGCCGAGCTCTTGAAGCTCTTCAGTACCCATTCTTTTTAGGATTGAGTCTGTTCCATGCTGGGGCATGGGGAGCCGCTTCATAATACATCTCTCTTGGTTTGAGGTACACGAAATTAAATGTCCTTTGGCTCCGTAGTGGTAGACTCTCTGAGATTATGGATCTAAGAATCAATCGTAAAGATTCATTTCAGCTATCTATCTACTATCTAAACTAAACGTGGAAAGTGGCATGGCTAAATAACTTCTCACTTCAAAGGAGAGAACTTCCTAGAAAGACCAATAGCAATGGCCAAGTACTTTGGGGGTATATTGCGAAACAACTGCTCTCTTCGATGGGTCGAGATTCTTATCGACATCGTAGAGCCAGTATGCTGTACTTTGATCCTCTGTCGCATGAAAGCACTCTCTGCACTTATCATGATTGTAGGAGTTGAATTCATTGCTCTTCGAGATGGCACATCTAATAATATTGTGACAAAATATTCGTTACTATATAGTTGAATATAGATACGTGACCATGCACCAAGTATGTCACGCACTTATAGACCTTGTCACATCCAAATCTAGAACCTGATAATTAATCAATGCTACTTCGACTTTCTACCATATCATGACACAGGATATTATTGAAGAGGTGATATCAGCAAATGATACTAATTGAATCTATGTTTTCATTCATAGGAATATAGCCTCAATCTTTAATAGATACTAGCACTTGAAGTTTGACTATTTCTCAAACTAGGTAATATTACCTAATGTTAATATCGGGACGATCATGTGACTCAGAGTGTCGTAGTACTAGCGTACTCGCTGGCCTGAGTGGCTGTGCGCTCATATATATGATTTCACTCATACGATAGTTCTTGATAATAACAATGAATACAATATATTCCTGGAGACTACCAAGGTACTCCGTGACGGAGTATTGCCAAAGTTACACCAACAGTGAGCATTCGCTACTACTCATATTTGTCATTCATTGGTCTTTGACCTGGTAAATGCCATATGGATAGTCATGTGATGATCCCTCATCTAAGGTGATGATCTCTACAGGAGGAAGCTTTTCTTCCTTAGCACAGTTCTTTTATCTGATTGTTCATCCTTGAAGCTATTACCGTATGCTGATGTGATGCGTGTGACAAAATCCCTCTGGATGAGTACTAGGTGTGGAGGTGTTGGAATTGATACCGTGACGTGAGTCTCGAGTGATATGACGAGTATTGTATGAAAAGGAAAGAAAAACAAATTTTAAGGTTTCACTTTCCCATCATCTGCTTGATAGTAAATAGACTTTCGTTCCCATGAAGCCGCTCCTAGCCTGCGGCCAAATGGTTAGCTTAGATAATAGCTGCAAGGTAGAGAGTTGCCATTGAGATGCAGACCGGCTGAAACTTGAGATCTCAGATAGACTTCGAATGCATCACTAGATACTACCAAGTCCCACTACCATAAGACCTGCTTAGGTGTTTATATAGATGATGGACGATACAATTGTCGCTGTATTGTGCAGAACAGTAAGGTGAATACAAGTGTTCGCAGTAGTAGTACTAATTTTCCACTACCTCTCGTACTAGCGACAGTAGACACATAGACTACCGGGAATAGTGATTATGTCGTTATGGGAGGCTTATTAAGGTGGTACATTTAGAATCGGCACGCACTCTTATATACTAACTGGAGAGAAAGTTGAAATGAAACTTTCGCGTATTCTCCTAATCGTCGGTGGAGTGAATTAATATAGAATAGGAAGAAGATCTTAATGAATGCCCTTTTTGTGATGAATAGTCGATAGTAAATCGACTTTAAAATGGCAATAGGGTGAGAAATTCACATTTTTTCTGGCGCAAGTGAATGAATGCATAAAGTAAAAGAATATGATTTTGGACCTGAACTTTGGCAACTGGCCATATGTGAATATATAATTGCAACTAGAATGTGACATAGATAACTATGGCGGCGTCTACGAAAGTTGTTAACCCCGAATCGAAATGGCTGAATATCAAGGACTGAAGACTAGAACCTCTCCCCCAATAATCACACTTCACTACAAATTTCATACTTCACTTAAATTTGTATTCAACCAACCTTCACTTGGTCGCTTAATCATTTGAGTAGTAGCGCGCACAATAAAAAATTTCAAATTTTAATTATTTAAAATTTGAGGGAACCATAAACAACTTACCCAAAACAACGGCAAAACAATCACAACAACAACAACAACCACAACCACAACACCGTTACCAACACCAACACGCACTATAAACCACCTCTCAACACTACAACTGAGATCCTCTTTACTACAATCACATACTGATGATATTCCTTTCATTCTCAGTATGAGTTATCGTGGAGGATATCCTCGTGGGGGGGATAGATCGAACACCCCTCGCACGAATTTTGGAGGCGCTCCTCCCAACAAATCCAACTTTCCCCCTCGACGTGAGGCACCACAAGGTAGCGATCCCAGAGAGCGACGCGACGCGATCTGCGGTAATCCTCAATGTCGAGAACGCGGACACTATGCGGCTGACTGCACGAAGGTCGACGCAGAAGGGTACACCAATGGTTGTGGATACTGCAACAATTGGAGAGTCAATGATGGTCACTCTCTTCACCAGTGTCCAATCTTTAAAGACGGAAAGCTGACCGTGCCCACCGTCAAGCAATATCTCCTACGAAAGCGGGATAATAAGCCACCTGCGAGATTTGATCGAGATCTCCAAGAGTTCAAAGACTTCTGCCCCGGCTACCGTCCTTGGACACGTGAGACGGCCCAAAAGATTATTATCTTTGGAGTCGAGAGGAAAACTCTTCTTTCTCTACATCCTGGAGAGCCTCCAAGATATTTCGATCCGGCTTGGAGTAATGGGACAAGACAGATACATCCCAACGATATCACGGCAACTCCTCGTCCTATCGAGAACTATCCTGCCCCGGCATCCACTCGTGATAGAGACAATCGCGGTCCCAACTCACGTTTTCCGGTCAACCAACGACCAGCTCAAAGTTTTCCCGACCAGAGAAACTTCAGCAACTCGGCTTCTTTCCGCGCGAACTCGCAAAACAGCCGCCAATTTGCGCCAGCGTTCAACATCAGCACACAGACTGAGGTTGAAAGACTCCAAAGCGAGGTGGTTACTCTCTCCAAAGCTCTTGCGGACCAAGCACTAAATCTCACGCAAGCTCTCGCAGACCAAGCACAACGATATGAGGAGCAGATCGAACAGTTGAAAGCTTCGTACAAGCAATCTCAACCCGCTGGAGACAAACGCAAGGCAATGCATGACCATCCAGATGGAGGTCCAATGCCAAAGAGGTTCAAGCAAGAATAAGGGTTTCCCGGAAGGCTGAGAGTGGAAGTTTGGGATGTCCTTCGACATCGAATTTGAATGAATATGGGTTGGATCTGATTTTACTTTGTAAAACTTGGATTCATCTTAATAAGTATCTTTGGATACATTATTGGGCGTCTTTTGATGCATTGATAAGCGTCTTTTGATGCATTGATAAACGTCTTTTGACGTATTGTTGGGCGTCTTTTGATGCATATTGAGCGTCTTTTGATGCTATGGCCTTGCGTTTGGGAGGCGGATGGATAGGTGGATGGGTGGATGGGTGGATGAATGAATGAATGGATGGACGGATGGGATGGGATGGGATGGGATGGGATGGGATGGGATGGGATGGGATGGGATGGGATGGGATGGGATGGGATGGGATGGGATGGGATGGGATGGGATGGGATGGGATGGGATGGGATGGGATGGGATGGGATGGATAGATGGAAGCAGCAGTCTCACTCTCACTGCATTAGTAATAGATAATTTCAAACCATCTCCACCTACAACTTGAACCTTTTGAATATGATATGAAAAGCCCATCATGATTCCTGCATATTCACGATTTTGGACCGAGGATGACGAACTTCGACTGCGAGAAGAGTGGTCGGACGAAGACAAGGGACTGCTTGCCGCTACGCATGTACCCAAATGTGCGCTTTTGAGGCGATGTGAGAAGCTTCTGAGACTCCCGCCGCCAGATCTCCTTCCTTTCGGTCAATCTGTCAATATAGATAGAAATCGACAAAAGAGACTTGAAGGAATCCCACAGCCAGTTCTCAACACAAATTGGTCTGGTGATTTCTGTGTCAATATGTCGGCCGCAATCAGTCTACCGGCATTCGACAAGAATCCAGAGTTCTTTCGATATGTGGTGGCACTATCTCGATATCATCACCTAGGATCCGAAGATGCCACAAAACCCGACGACGAATACTTTTGCAGCGACGGAGCGGCGGCATTTCTTAAGGATGTCTGTGACGAAATGGAAGTGGATGAAGATGGTGATACCATAAACATGCTCCGCGAATTCCTCCGTGTGCGATTTGGTCCTCGCCCTCTTCCAAATCTCCCTCGACATTTTGAGTTCTCAAAGAAGTTGAAAGGTGCTGTTCAATCTATCAAAGACTCAAACAAGATTGGGGGTACAGAGCCTGATGGTCTCATCCACAAAGACTTCATGGCGATTACTATTGCATGGGATAGTTACAGGGAGACAAGCATATATCGTTTGGAGAAGGCTAAATTCTACGACACCAAGATGTCTTCCGATCGTCGTAGGGTCCTCGACAGAGAAACCATCTTGGCGATGAAGAAAGATGGAATTCTAGCATCTCGCAGATCTAGAATCAGGGACATCAGGGAGGAGTCAGGAGACACAGACCTATGGTGTGAAGAGGATATTCCATCACCTCCAGATTCTCAATATGATGATTGATTTCTGTCTCATCCTTGAAACGTGTCAACGATGATTTGGTTTGGGGTTCTGTCTTTAAGACGAGTCTTTTGACTTGATAAGTCTAAAGAGTCTTTTGACTTGATAAGTCTAAAAAGTCTTTTGACTTGATAAGTCTAAAAAGTCTTTTGACTTGATAAGTCTGTTGACTTAATAGACATGATGATACGATGGAATGAGTATCTTTTGGTCTTTGGGAACAAATGGGAAAGTGGGAGTGGAACAGGTGCGATCACTCATGGTGGCCAACACGGGGATAGGGTTTAGAAAGGTTCCTGGCTTCAATATACCAAGTTCAGATCCATCGAATTCCTTTTAGCTGTTGCTGCCGACTCCGAATCTCGAACTTCTTGCCAGCATTCCCGAACGGAACTATACTTTCAGCTTCAACAGATTCTACGTTTATCCTCAAGCTTAATCATCTTCAGAAGCTTCATTTCACGAACAGTACTCTTCGACGCAGATATACAGCGGTACGCACGATTCAACGATTCTTCGGTCGATATATACGATAGGCGGGCGGGCTTCAGCGATGATTCACGAAATACATGGGGTTGAGGTTGCTCTGATGATAGATCACGATATGGGATGGGTTTGAAGTCGGGTTCTGGAAGACGTGGTGCTAGGCAGGAAGGGCATGAAAGGTTGGGAATGGATTGTGAATAGCTTCAAGAATCACCCCCTCAATGATACATAACAATCAAGACATAAACCTTGCATGCATCATCTTTCCCTTGTGACCACTGACTAGGTATATATACTTACCTACTTGTTGGCAAGTTGTTTTGGTTGATTCGGTACCAATATAAGCTAATTCTATTGAAACCAATGAGATGATTCTTTTCAAGGTTATATTGCAACTAGTTGATTTCTTCAAGGCTAATACTATATGTAAATAATTTGTTTGATACTAGTATTGCATGAGGCTGATTCTTTTGGGGTCGATACTATAAGAGGCTAATTCTTCTGGGGTCAATACTATAAGGAGCTAATTCTTTCGGGATCAATACTATAAGGAGCTAATTCTTTCGGGATCAATACTATAAGAGGCTAATTCTTCTGGGGTCAATACTATAAGGAGCTAATTCTTTCGGGATCAATACTATAAGGGGCTAATTCTTTTGGAGTTGATACTATAAGTGATTAATCTTTTTGGGATCAATGTTGCAAGTAACTAATTCTTTTGAGGTCAATGTTGCAAGTAACTAATTTTTTTGAAAGTAATATCACAAGAACATAATTCTTTTGATAGTAATATTACTAGCGGATAATCTTTTCGAAGATAATATCGCTAGGAAGTAATTCTTTTAGTAGTGGTATCGCTTGTATATGATTTCTTTGGTATTGGTATTGCAAGTAGATAATTCTTTTAGTAGTGGTATTGCTTGTATATGATTTCTTTGTTATTGGTATTGCAAGCAGATAATCCTTTTGGTAGTGGTATTGCTTGTATATGATTTCTTTGGTATTGGTATTGCAAGCAGATAATCCTTTTGGTAGTGGTATTGCTTGTATATGATTGGTATTGCAAGCAGATAATCCTTTTGCGGGTAATATTATTAAGAGGTTCTAGCTAAGAAGTGCCCCATTATATGCTACTTGATGCCGTATTAGCCTATACTAGTTCGTAGGCTAGTACTAGTGCAGGGGGTAGGTAGAATCGAAGTGCAAGGGGTAGGTGTACGTAGATTCGAAGTTGGAAGTGGTTCGATCGTAGAACTAGTAGATCACTTTCTTGTAGAACTAGTAGATCGCTTTCTTGTAGAGCTAGTAGATCACTTTCCTCTGGAATGTGCTCTTCTGAAATATGCTCTAAAATATGCTCTTCTCGCATATGAGAAACTGAAATATCATCTTCTCGCGGAACCAGTATGAGTCTCACAACCCAGGCTCCTGATCTGTAATATCAGATTTCACTGATCAGTGTTGTATATGCATCTTGAAGACATTTCATTGATCTACCAAATCGTATCCTATGCCTATAGCTCCACATCCATCCCCATATCCCCATATCCCCATATCCCCATATCCCCATATCCCCATATCCCCATATCCCCATATCCCCATATCCCCATATCCCCATATCCCCATATCCCCATATCCCCATATCCCCATATCCCCATATCCCCATATCTTCATATCTCCATCTCACGTCTTTTACTCCTTTGTGCGACGAAGTGTTTGTGATTCGTGTCGCATAAACAACCAGAGGACGATGCAGACGAAGCCCTTGGTGATAGATCATGTCGCACAATCGACCAGAGGGCGATGAATCAGGGGTAGTTTTCTCAAGTCACATGAGCACTAAACTAGCGTAGTATTAGCTTAGGACCTGGCTTATGCAATACCCACAGAGCTTGAAACAAAGCCTTGGGGGGGCGCGTGCTTCCCTGAGGGCGATAGATCATGTTGCACAATCGACCAGACGAGAAGGTCGCAGCCGTTGGTATCGATAAGGTATCTATAACTGCCACTGAGACTGTCGACCAGACGAGAAGGTCGCAGCCGTTGCTATCGATAAGGTATTTGTAACTACCACTGAGACTGTCGACCAGACGAGAAGGTCGCAGCCGTTGCTATCGATAAGGTATTTGTAACTACCACTGAGACTGTCGACCAGACGAGAAGGTCGCAGCCGTTGGTATCGATAAGGTATCTGTAATTACCACTGAGTCTGTATACAACCATTGTAAATATTGCAGCTTGAAGAAGCCTTCAACGTATGAAGATTTCTTATGGTTGGTTCTAACTTGGAAACTCATGGCCTCTTTGATCGGGAGAAGCTGTCATCAATATAAATATTGCAGCTTGAAGAAGTTTCGACCTAAACAATGTATTGTCAGTGAGATATTCGGATGATAGCCACTGAGACTGAAGTACGTTACCTTCGAAGCTCTCGAAGCAACCTCTCACGGAAGATTGAGAATCAAAAGACTCATGAATCAAAATACTTGAGAGTCAAAAGACTCAAGTTTTATCAAACGCGAATATCTGTAGATACTGGTGTGGGCGCAAGGCCGAAGGTTCTGTTTGAGCGTAGTATGAACCGTCTCCCATTGAGGGTAAAGGGCGCGGCGTGGGCAGCCGAAGATACCAGTGTGAGCCCAAGGCCGAAGGTTCTATTTGAGCGTAGTATGAACAGCCTCCATTCGAGGGAATTCGGTGTGTTATGAAACCCCGAAGATACCAGTGTTAATGAAATATCGGAGGTTCTGTCTGAGCAGTGTTCTACTTAGTATACTACCGTACAACGGTGGCGCGTATTGAGGATCTAATACGGCATATCGTATATATGAAAAGTGAATTATATTATTTGCGTAAATATCATCTAATACGGATATCTATAAGAATATATTGAAATACTAGAAAAATACTGAAATACTAAAAAAACATTGAAATTTCTAGATTTCATTATCGATTTTTGAAGCTATTCCCATTTTTGAAGTTATTCCCAAAGATTTGAAGCTATTCCCAAATTTTTGAAGCTATTTCCAGGAATTTGAAACAGATAATGTTGCAAGGAATTGATTGAAAAATGGGAATAGCTTCAAATTGGGGTGCGGCAAATGCCGAACCAATAGGAACTTCGTATTTGCGTATCTTATCAGTGGTATTCAATATTATAATAATATGCAATATTTTCAGTAGTATGGAATTCAATATCACATACCTAGATACATTTCAAAAATGTAGAATTTACCACTATACGGGCCCGTATACGGAATACGGGAAATACTAAGTAGAACACTGTGTCTGAGCGTGATATGAACAACCTCCAGTGTGGGCACAGGGCCAAAGGTTCTGTCCGAGTGTGGATGATATTGTATTGTAAAGCTCCAATGCGTTCAGGATTTGATACCCTTCTGCAAGAGTCACAATCTGCCATTTGATCTAGATCGATTCCTCCTCTTTGTAATGGGGACGGCGAAAAGAAACTTCAGAACGAATGGAAAAATCATCACATATCCCATAAAGGAATTTTCGTTCCGGGGTTGAAGCTCCGTGTAAGATGTGATGAATTTATAGGACTATTAGCAATAGATCTCCTTCCTCTTGTCCAGAAGGTAGATCTTACAAGACTTCATACGATTGCCCCGGACAACTACCCAGATGTTCGGTCAGTAGACGTATGCAACAAAATGTTCACCACAATCAGTCTACCGACATTCGAGGGTAATCCAGTTTTCAAGATTATCATGCATAGGACTAAGGAAGCCAGAGAGTCGGAGGGTTTGTTACTCCATGACACACTCGATGATGATAGGTCTACTACCGATAGTCCAATTCCACTCCGAACAAGTTTGTGCCCGTGAATACAGAGCAACGTAAGTCTATTGACTTCAAGATGACATTGGGTGGAAATGGTATGGATTTAAGAGAGGAATGAAGTGTAATAGCTTTGATTGTGGGTGGAAAAAAACAGGCTTACTACTAGAGTTATGACTTTGCGCGCGAATGTACAAACTCATGAATGCATATAAAAAAAAGTATTCAATATTTGCATTTTCTGCCTTCGGAGACCCCAGGCTCTTGAAATTTAAATATCACTAACTTATACTTCATGCACCGTTGTGAAATGCCATTTCGTACCATTCATCATGGCACCAAGGAAATTGGTGTTGCATGGTGACAATGAACACCACCTTCCAACACCTGCGTTTGGGCCCCTGGTCTCTTGATGGACACTTGATGGTATCTTTCTTCCGCATTTATTAAGTGAAGTATTCTTGTAATTGATTGAGCGATGATTTATGGAGGGCATTTTTTCGTCAAATTAAATGGTCTATGCCGGATGAACGAGCATGCACTCCGGCATAAACATCAGGAGAACACTGCTATATCGCATTCATAATGTGCTCACCCCTTAAAGGTCCTTGAAGCTGTTCACTTGAACTTGGATAGCTTCTGCAGGTGTGGCCTGGTCCACTGCTAAGCAGAGTATCAGCATTAATACTCAATACAAACTGTGTAAGGTAGTAGGTACCTAGGTATGTGAGGCTCTTCTGAGCCTGGCAAATCAGGCATCCACTTATGTATAGGTACCTCCATATCTAATCAAGAGGCCTAACCTCTTGCAACCTCTAGCCTTCCCACATAATAAATAAGTCTTCTATAATCATCATCCTTCAATGGGAAGCGGTCCATTTTATTCTTGTCTCCGGCGATCGGAATAGTCAAATTTGTTTTCCAAGGTTATCTCGGCGGCCGCCGGAAGTTGGTAGTGCTGAGGTAAAATCGTCTCTTCACCGCTTCCCAAATAATTTATTCTGCCACGATCATCATCATTGGCGATCAAAGCAATGATTAACTTAACTCTAAACCCTTATCTACACTACCTTCTCAACATGATAATTCACAAAGTCCGAACCGGTTAGCTTGGGATCTACTGGTACGGATTTCCAAGCTTGATATGATGCGCGTGTCAACAGACTCTATGTGACTCTGCAAGCCATTCGAATTCTATCGACAAACAATCTTCAAGGTTACATTCCCATTCATCCCACTGAATCGGGCGACACCAACAATATCTGGCAAGTGGTTACGCAGAAGAAGTCTCTTTCTGCACTCATCACAAGTCCCTACTCCCCGGGAATACTGCTTAGTGCTACTGCAACCATAAAAAGAATGAGATATTTTGGTCTGTTGATTCAAGATCGGAGATCTGATCCAATGTGCACGGTGTCTGGCAACTATATCTTCAAAACGCTTGGTTAGTCGGATTATCAGCGGAGTCAATTATGGCGTCATGGAATCCCCCAATTTAGTGTGTATATAGCTTCAGGATCGTAGCATGCATGGTATTCAAGCTCCTCACTTGATTTGAGAAAAGTTGGAATCTACGAAGTGTAAGTAAGCTACTAGACAAACAGGTAATGGTACCAGATTAACTTGGACCATGACAAGATAAGGAATTTTCGAAGTTAAGATTGTCTTCTTTGGTTCCCAGTAGGACACATTCGAGTTTCCAATGAAGCCGGATCTAAATCAGATGCAATTCTCTCTTCTTTCCCCGTTTAGTATTGCTACTCTTCATCTGCTCTAACTAGAAAGTTTTTCAACGGGACCTTTTATATGGCTATGAGGGTATATTCTGTTCTGCTTCCTATCTTTACAAGGGACTTCAATACCTTTTAATTGGGACCTATAATACTGACTTTTCTTATCGTCAAAACGTGCTACAAACCTAGCATGTAGCCTCACCAACCTTGATGAACCCTTTGCTCAGTCCGGTAGCTCAGTTAATAGCTTCTTAAACTATGTCAAGAGCTGGCTTTTCAGGTCCCACTTTCTTATCGAATCCCCCTCTTCATTTGCTGAGAACCTCAAATCTAATACCCCTGTCACTTTCAACATTGGTTTGCTCTACAACTTCAACAGTTGATGGAGGGGTTTTCTTAGTCCAAACGCTAGTCGACCTTCTACTTAATCCGTTGATGCCCCAGAGCCATCCATAAACTGTTGTATCTCGCAAAAACAAGCAAAAATGTCGAACCCCAAGTGAGTAGATAATTTACAAATATTCTCGCGATTGAATGCTGACTTGCCTTTCAGATCGGAGAAGCGCGGTTCTATTGGAACTAGAGTTGTCAATCGAAGGAGTCCGGATGTCAATGATCAAAGAATAAGTGGCAATACCACATCTTCTCATCAAACCCTTTTCGAGAGTTCTAAAAATGAAATATCTCCCACTACAGATGAAAGACATAGTAGTGTTGGAGGTGTGACCATGGTCGATGGAGAAGAGGAGCCTACCGAAGAAGAAAAGAGAACTCTACGACGTGGTATGTTAACAATCATTATATGAAATCGCGAGTGATTGAGAGGCTGATTCTGTCTTAGTTGGGGAAAGTTTACCAAAGTCCGCTTGGCTGGTCGCCATTGTAGAATTGTGTGAGAGATTCTCATACTATGGCTGTGTGGGATTATTCCAAAATTATGTTCAACGACCATTGGATGGCTCTTTGGGTCGAGGTGCTCTTGGTAATAATTCAATCTCCTGACCTCTTCATAGTTAACTGACTTTATAGGTCTGGGGCATCGAACTGCTACAGCTCTTACTGTATTCTTTTCCATGTGGTGCTACTGTATGTCTTCTTTTACCCGCTGTCCTTTTTGGTGCATTGATGACTCATATTTTATTATTAGGTACTCCTGTTTTTGGTGCCATTGTGGCCGATCAATATCTTGGTAGATTCAAAGCCATCGTAAGCTTTGCCATCGTGTACATGGTTGGACTCTTAGTTCTTGTCTTGACATCACTTCCAATTGCACTTGAAAACGGAGCCGGATTAGGAGGGTACATCGCAGCCATTCTGATCATTGGTGTTGGAACTGGAGGTATCAAATCTAATGTCAGTCCTCTCATCGCGGATCAATATACACGAAAAAATATGGCTATCAAAGTTCTCAAAAGTGGCGAGCGTGTGATCATTGATCCCGCCGTTACTATCCAGCGAATTTATTTAATATTCTATTGGTGTATCAATATTGGAGCCCTTTCTCTTCTTGCAACACCTTACATGGAAAAAAACATTGGATTTTGGTCCGCATTCCTTCTATGTTTATGCGTTTTCCTGATTGGTTTCTCCATATTACTTCTCGGAAAGAAGTTGTACGTTGTTCGACCACCTAACGGAACAATCATTACCGATGCATTCAAAGTCATGGGAACCATGATAAAATATCGAAAATTGGACGCCGCGAAACCTTCATATCAAGCCGCAAATAACTTGCCACAAACCACTCGTTGGAATGATCAATTTGTAGACGAAGTCAAACGAGCATTGATTGCTTGCCGTGTTTTCGTCTTCTATCCTATCTATTGGCTCGTATACGCACAATTCTCCAGCAACTTCGTTTCTCAAGCCGGAGAAATGAATACTCACGGCGTCCCAAACGATCTACCCCAAAACTTCGATCCCATCTCCATCATCATCCTCGCCCCAGTCTTGGATCGTATCATCTACCCACTTTTGCGAAAGTGTAATATCAAATTCAGACCCATCGCACGTATCACATTGGGATTCATCATTGCAAGTTTTAGCATGATGTATGCGGCTATTGTCCAGCATCTCATCTACCAAGCAGGACCTTGTTATGGGCAACCTCTCAATTGTGCCGCTGCCGTATTGCCCGATGGCAAGATCCAACCAAATGATATACATTTTGCCATTCAAATCCCAGCTTATGTCTTCATTGGAGTTTCCGAAATCTTCGCATCGGTTACCGGCTTGGAATACGCATATACCAAAGCTCCTGTCTCGATGAAATCATTTGTTCAGGCTATGTTTTTGTTGACTAATGCCTTTGGATTTGCTTTGTGTCAGGCGTTCATCCCGTTGATTGGTCATCCTACGATTCTTTGGATGTTCGTGGGACTTTGTGGTGGATCTTTTGGCGCGGGTGTTTTCTTCTGGATCACTTATCATAAGTTGGATGATCAAGAAGATGAATTGAATAGTCTGGACGCTAAGGCTGAGGCGGAGGAGAAGAGACTCAACAATAATACTAATACTAATACAGGGAATGTTTAGGGTTAATGTGGTTGGTGTTGGTGTTTGGGGGGGTATATGGATTGGGCAGGTAGTGGATGTAATGTATCGGATTGTGGTAATTTCGAGGCTCCTCTAGGAGGGGGAGTATATATATATATCTGTGAAACAATACCGGTAACTATCATGTACCCGCAAACTATAACACATGTAACATCACCATAGATAAAATATATTGTTTCACGGAGTAGTACCCAAGTGTCCATCAAACGTCTTTTAATTTCCAAGGTTGTCGTGAAATTCCAACATACTATTGCGGTCAATTTAAGAAGAGATCCCCTAGTTTATAACCCTAGATTAGAGATTGAGAACCATTCGCTTCACACATGGAACCAAAATCTCCCATTCAAGTTTTCTCACACATAGTTTTCTCACGCATAGTTAATAAAAAGTAGATAGATGGACGGGGTTTGGTTTTTGATTATCTATATTCTCCTATTAATGCATCAAGGCTGCTCTCCACTAATCCACCCAGCATATATCCCGTCATCTGCATTCCCCCAAGCCCACGACCACGACCACGACCACCTTGAGATGTTGTGGCCATCTCTTGAGGAAGCCCACTACCACGACCACCTTGAGATGCTGTAGCCATCTCTTGGGGAAGACCACGACCACGACCACGACCACGACCACGACCACGACCACCTTGAGATGGTGCGGCCATCTCTTGAGTTTGACCATGGCCTTGACCTTGAGGTCGGGTTTGACTACGACCGTGGCCCTGAGGTCGGGCGTCGTTTTTTGAACCGTGAGTGGAGGGACCATCAGGGATGCCACGTGGCATTTGAAGGGGAGGTGGGCGTTCCTTGACCTGCTGATTTGTTTTAGGGTCAATGGGCCAATTTTCTTCCTCAGCTACCCATCGATTGTAGAACTCGAGGATGTTGTGCGGACGAAGAGGCGCACGAGGTTGATTGACCCAGGCGATCAGAAACTTCCGAGCTCGAAGGAAGGTTTGTTTCCAGAGTGGATTGGTGCCCTTCCAGTTGGATTTGAGGAGACGTGGAGGCTCGGCGATGACGTGAACCTTGAAATTTGGTTCATTATGGGTTTTAAAGTGAACCCCCAACGCATCTCCAACCACCGCTTTCAGACGAGGTTCTGTCTTGGGACCGAGGAATGTTGCCAAATACTGGCCTCCGGGATTGTCGTTGAACGAGCAGGAGTACATCCAGGTTCCTTCCGAGTCTCTGAGGAAGAAAGGATGATCCGCATCTTTGCCAACGTATCGCACTGGATCCCTCAAGTGTGCCCCGAGCGTCGGCTTTTTCCAATCTAAAGCCACACTGCGGTCCAACTGAGGTGCTTGACCTGGTGGAAGAGGTGGGTACTGTCCTGCATTCGCGTAGCTAGGAACATCGTCCACATCGGGTTCGGATGCGGTGACCTCGGGAACATCGGGCTCACGACTTGGTGCCAAATCTAGAGGAGGCGCGGATGTCGGTTTCGTGATTGCTGGATGTGGTGGGCCGAACCATTTGCCTGGAAACTCCATCGCAACCGTCCAAAATTGAGTTGGCACTGTTGGAGCTCGGTTTAGCTTGTCTATCACATTTGGTCAGCTTCGATCTATAGAAAAAGTTTCTTGAGGTCTTACAGAAATTTTCCCAGAGCCATTTGTCGGTCGCGAAATTGAGCCAAACAGCTTTAGGATCGGACTCGCGGTACCAGGCCTGAAAGCCCTCCCTCCGTTCCTTCCATACCCGTGCGTGATCGTCCCGCGTCCAGGTGGAATTCTGCGAGTTGAAGATAAACCACGAGGCAAAATAAACATCAGGCAGATACCAACGACTTGGATCTGCAGAGGCTGATGCCATCTTGCATGCGATCAATTCAACATTCGCGTAGCTGATTGTAGCAGTAGTAGTAGTAGTAGTAGTAGTAGTAGTAGTAGTAGTAGTAGTAGTAGTAGTAGTAGTAGTAGTAGTTGTTGTTGTTGTTGTTGTTGTTGATGTGATTGTTCTCCAATTTATGGAGGTATCTCGTTGTTATGTTGTTGTTGTTGCTGTGTTACAGAAAAGAGAAAGGAATTGAAAGTTCAGAAGGCGACCTCAGAATAAGAGCGAAAATTTTTCACACTAAAAATATGTTCTTCATTCACTTTTTAAAATCCCAAAAAGAACCAATCGAATCGTCATACAACTATCTAAATCCCTTATTGGTCCAATTTCGGGTAATATACCACAATCTTTGGATATTTCCAGTTTGACTAAAACTTTCCAGCAGTTCCAAGGTGGGCTTTTGTAAACCTTTACAGTAATCAGCACCTTTACCATATTCATCAGCATACTCCAATTCACTGTTGGGAAAAGAGTGTACACCATATTGCAATTGCAGCCTTGCGTGATAAATAACACGCCTGGCACTTGAAGTAGATTGGGAACATGCCCATTGTTGGGAGAAGCTAGGTGCTTTGAGCTGGCTGTAAGATGCGTATGTCTTTTCAGATACAATAGTAGTGATTTCGTCTTTGCTAGCCAAAGCCAGAAACTCAGGGGATAGACAGAACTGAAAGGAATCTCTTTGCAAGGTGGTACCTACTAGCTAAATAACAAGATTTTTTATGAAAAGAATCAGTTTCCATATAGCTTGGGGAGATGAAGACAATTCCCAATATAAAAAGTAGTAGAAGAATACTGCTAATACACAATATGAACCTTCAACATCCTATGATTTCTTGTTTTGAGGGTAATAACCTCGGAAGTCACTCGGACTTTTGTTATTCCGGCCTCGTCTATATCCTCCCCTGAATCTAGAATCTAGATAGACTTCAATGCCTTTTCATAATAATCCAGACAAAAGTTACAACATATGTGAAGCAATTACTTCAAACAAAAACCATGGAAATTGCATTGTGGCTTTGCGAATTCAATATGCCCAAGTGATGCAATCAAATTACCTATACCTAATTGGGAAATTTGGCAGACACGTGTCTAAGAGACGTTGCTATGTCGCTTGCAACCACTTGAAAGTTGAAAATAACAAACATCCCACCACAAGAAAATATTTCAACCTTCAACCTTCAACCTTCAGTTTTCATGAGATTTCCACCGCTTTTGTTTTCTTCTTCATATCGATCTCTTGAAGCTATCGAATTTTCATTTTCCTTGGCATCAGTCTTTCTTTGCTGAGGATACTTTCCGATTCCAAGTCTATTTTGTCGCTCTTCAACCTTCAACCCCACCTTCATTGTATTACTATTGCTTCGTCTCATGATTGATCCCTTGAATTTGGCAAATTTTTGATTTCCTTCGAATCAGACTTTCTTTTCGAAGGATATCTATTGAACCTAAAACGAGTCTCAATCTAATCGTTGCACTTTAACCTTCAACAACCCACCACGAAATAAAATTAAAAAGTTTCTTGGTTTTCTTCTCATCCAATACTTTGCTTCTTTATTGCATATCTACAAGATCATAATTGCATCGCAGACAAAATGCGGACCGCAGAAGAATTTAAACGAGATCATGATCGCATTGCAGAGAGCTTACAACGCGATAAAGAAGCTCAAGACCTGCTAGATGAAGAAGAGCGGCGAGAAGCCGCAAAGATCTTTAATAAAGCACATCGACAGTTGCACAATGACTATTGGTTGGCGCGTGCAGCTATTCATGGCGGGCACACGGATAAGCTGGTGCAGGAACAAGTAGCTCGTGCGGAGAACTCAATGAAGAGACAGACTGCTCAAGAAATGAGAGAGGCAAGGAAGCAACTGAAAGCCCAAAATACTGAGGAACCAACAAACCAACATGCAGCCCAAAATAGTGATGAACCAGCCAACCAACAGTCAACCCAAACCGCCGGAGAACAAACTAATCATCAGTCAACCCAAGGGATGGGAGCAGCCCAACAAACGGAAAAACAGACTGGTACAGAACCGGAAGATTTAATGGACCAGCGAACTCGTCCAGAATCCGTATTACCGCAACGCAAGTACAAATATACAGATAAATCTACATTGCAAGAGACATTCCAAAGAGATGAGAAATCAATGAAACATCAGCAGCTCCAGACAGATGTCCTCATGGAAGCCTCCACAGCAATTCTGATCGACTATGGTAAACCCTGGGAAGCAAGTGCAGATGAAATATCCATGGTCTGGATTGTTACAGCTGGTCGACCGATCTATGTGGACAGTGCTCACGCAACATACGCCTCGGCCCAAGTGCGCTATGGAGAACTTCAAAAGAAAACCCCTGCATTTTTGAACATCATGTCCCTTCCCTTGCGTTGTGGAAACACTACCATCGTTGAACACATTCATCGAAAGGCCATGAAGGGAGCGAAGGAACTTGATAAGGTTGGCTTCTTGCGCGAGGCACGTGTTCACAAACCACGATTCGCACCCGCTCCCCCACATTGGGCCGATAAAGTTGATGAAACTCCAGTGGTTGTTAATCAGTATGCCAACGCGGCGAAGAAGCGGGAGATTAGACGTCAAAATAAGAAGTACCTAAGAGCTAAAATGCCAAAGGAGAATAAATGGGACCTTTTCGCAAATGATGATGATGAGAATGCAGCGCCGGATGGTGTTCCGAAAAAGAAGGCAGCTACCAGAACCAGAAAAGCCAAGGCAACTTCTTCTAGGTTCACGGAAGTTGACTCTGATGATGCTGAGGTAAATGGTGATGAGGTAGAGGATGAGGATGAGGATGAGGATGGGAGAGATGAAGATGAAAATGAAGATGAAGACGAAGACGAAGATCCAAATGAAGTCAAAGTCGCCAAAAAAGCATCCGGTAGATCAAGTAAAGGAAAGACTGCCGTGAAAAAGGTCGCAGCAAAGCCAGTTAAAGCTCCCAAGAAAGCACCTGCGAAAACCAGCGGAGCAAAGACTGCGGGCAGGAAGGTTAGATTTCAGGATGACGATGATGACGATGCAGTTCCCCAGAAAGCACCTGCAAAATCAAGCAGAGGCAAGGCGTCAGCAAAGAAGGCCGTCATCCAAGTTATTGATGACGATGATGATGAGGATGCAGAGCCGGCCGAAGCTTCTAAGAAAACATCTGCACGACCATCCAGAGCTAGGGCATCTTCCAAGAACATTATTGAAATTCAAGATACTGACGAGGACGAGGACGACGAGGATGATGAAGATGAGCCCAAGCCTATCAAAAAGCCAGCCGCCAAAAAGACCCGCTCAGCACCCGAAGCACGCTCTGGAAATACCGCCAAGAGCACCAACAAACCTGGAACCAATCTTCCAAATAACGTTCAAGCACTACTTTCAGGAAGCGGAAACCTTCTCACGGGCATAACAATTGTGATTGCCGGTACTCCACCCGTATTAGGACGCAAGCTCACGGAAGAACTGGTTAAGAAATACGGTGGCAAGATTACGAAAGTCATCACGGGTGTCACGAATTATGTTCTTGTGGGAGATAAAGCGGGAGCGAAACAATTGGAACAGGCTACCGATATGAATAAGGCGATTTTGGATGAGGATGATTTGATTGCGATGGTGGAGGTATGTTGGGTTTTTAACTATGTCATCTGCCGGTGTGAACTCTTTATGTCGAAGTCTTGCAGGTTTTTGTTGTGTTGGAATCTAACTTTTATTGTGTAGGGCGCTAGTTCGGCTGGTTCTCGTGGAAAGAGACCTCGTCCTGGTGGTGATGATGTTGATGATGATGATGAGGAAGATGGGGAAGAAGAGGAAGATGAAGTGGAAGTGGAAAAAGATGAAGTGGAAGAAGATGAAGTGGGAGGTGAGGAAGTAGAGGAAGAGGAGGTGATCGCAGAAGCAAACCAAGCACCTCAAGCACCCCAACCCATAAAGCGAGCCAGCAGAAGAAGAGCGAACGATATTGAGGAAGACGAGGAGGTGATCGCAGAAGAGACCCAACCACCTCAACCACCTCAACTACCCCAACCACCCCAACCCACAAAGCGAGCCAGCAGAAGAAGAGCGAACGATATTGAGGAAGACGAGGAAGTGATCGCAGAAGCAAACCAAGCACCTCAAGCACCCCAGGCACCCCAACCCACAAAGCGAGCCAGTCGAAGAAAAGCCAAAGACAACGATGAGGAAGAGGAAGTCGACATCGAAGAACAAAACGAACCAAAAGAAAAGAAAGCCCCCATGAAAAAGCGAACCAGGCGAACTCGAGCCAACGACGATGCAAACGATGAAGAGCAAGAGCAAGAAGATCAAGAAGATCAACAAGAAGAAGAAGAAGAAGAAGAGAAACAACCCGCCAAGAAGCGAACCCGAAGGACCCGAGGTTAGGTTAGGTTAGATTTTTAGTTTGTGTATCTTGATTGGGGGGAGCATGGGTTTGTTTGCAGTGGAGTGGGATATGATATGATATGATTTGATTGGTGTATGATGGGATTCATGCGGTGGATTTCATGGGGGATATCGTGGGTGAGTTGATATGGATGATGACATGACATGACATGGTATGGTATGATATGCAGGATATTGCACATACAGTGCGACAATTCTTTGATCATGGGGATTTTTTACTTACATTGTAACACATGACGATGCAGGATCATTGTTCATACGTTGGCGATGCGTTGATATTTCATTTCCGAGGATTTCTTGATGGGTGTTTTGCGTGGACGCATGCATTTTGCCGAGGATTTTCATGGGCGAGGTTTTTTTTTTCATAGTATTCGTGAGTGGCCAACTCGCGCAATTAATTTAATTTATTTGTACAGTAGGCCATTCTTCTAGTAGTTTAGTTTGTCCCTAGAATGTATAGAATAAAAAATTTTCATCGACTATAAAGATTGATATCATCATGTACTCTCTTCCAATTCCAACGCCAAATCCAAATCCGACTCTACCCCTTGATCCAAACGCCACGCTACGCCATGTCTTGTGTCTCGTGAGAGTAAATACTAATAACATCAATCCGATCCAACCCAACCTAAACCCACCCCTATCTATCCAGATCTCTTAACTTCATCCTCATGACTCAACCACGACAACCAAGACTCTCCCTTCCCCTTCCCCTCCTCCTTCTCCTTTTCCCCCTCCTTCATCTTGAGATCCTCCTCCTTCGCCTTCCCAATCCTATCCTCCAATTCCTCCTCCATCAAAATCTTCCACCAAAACCTCCTCAAATCCGCACAAACCGCATTCCTCTGCTCCTCCTCCAGCAAAAGCGTTTCCCCATACCGACACGCAACCTCAATAACCTCCTCCCAAATCTCCGCTTCGATATCCCTGCCAAATCTATCGATAGTTTTTTGCTTAGTACCCCACATTCTCTGGCGGCCGTGAAAATCATCGAGGCGTGCGAGGACTTCCGATGGATTCATTTTAACGCGGTTACAATGTAAAAAGACGATTTGCGCATCTTGTCTGTTTCGAGACTTGGGGATTTCAATATTCACTTCCGTCTCTCCTTCCTTTTGTTCTTGCTCTTTTTCTTCGGTATTGTTAGTGGTGGGAGAAAAACTTAACTCCCAATCCTTCACAAAATCATACTGTACCATACTAATAATCTCATTGACATCCTCCTCACGACTTTCCTCTACCATCAACAATGCATGATTTCTCTCTCGAACTTGGTAATAAGTTGCATTTAATGCGTTTGCGGCCGCGACCCAAGTTTCTTTGTCACCCTCGCCGCCGATTCCGTTTTGGGATAAAAGTTCATAGTAAAAACCTGGCCCAAAGAGGTTATAGTAGAAAGCTAGGAGGAGAGTTCTGTTGTGTTTTGAGCGGGAGATTAGGATTGAGCCTGCTTCGGTCGATGCATGTTGGGTTTTTACATCTGGGATAACTTGATTGGTTATGCGGTAATAGACGGGACTAGCAGTATTTGCCCAGAAATCGGGCCAAGTGATCATTCCCGTTGATTTATACGCTTCGGAATCAAACCAGGAGGTAGGATTTATGACGGGGAAATTATCTGCGTCGAGGAAAAGAGTATCTTCGAAAGTTGAAAAGAGCAGAGCGACAGATTTGTATTGGTAGCGAGCTATGGTTTTGTTTCCGAATTGGGGGAGGATTATACATTTTGCGTTTAGAGAACGCAGAACTACGTCGCAGGAATAGGGATCGTAGTCTGAAGGGGACGGGACAAATACTTCGACTGGGAGGTTACATTTTGTTCGACGGAGCATCCGGATTGAAACTAGGAGGGCGGGTGTGTAGGTTCCCCCTCCTACGGTAATGATTCCTCGGGATCTTTTTTGATATGTGATGAGGTCATCATACTCTGGAAGTATTTCGAGGACTTTGGAATGTGCGGTGGATGATTGGTTCAAATCATCATCACTTAATGTTAAATGGTCGATTCGTGTTGATTCTTCATTAATGTCTTCGATTCGGATTAATAAGTATCCTTCTGGTAGTTCTAGACTTTCATTTGATGGCACATGTTCCAGTAGACGTGGTAGAAAGGATTGAAACCTCTCTTTCGGATCTCTAATTTGATCTTTAATTTCGCCAAATTTTGGTACTAGTTTCCATGATTTAGGATTTGAGGAATCTTGTTGCCACTGGAATAGAAAACATAAAGATAAAATGGTGAGAAGAATAGCAAACAAAAGACGAGGGGAATTTCTAGGAGAGTTGAACAACATCTTAATGAAGATGTGTTACACGAGGCGGGGGATATTGATCTTTGTCATGTAGGATTATGAGTCTATGGAAAGAAAAGTAGATACTGAATGCATATCAAAAAATAAAGAATTAGGAGTAAAAGCCTAACAGGAGCAGAGAAGGAGAGTATAGGAAAGATATGAGGCAATTGAATTGAGAAAATGAGTTGATAATTGAGATGAACTCCATCTAGCCTCCCCCTTACCTTCACATTATCACGTCACGGTATAAATTGTAAGCAAATGGATTGAACGCGTATATGCCATCAAAAATGATCTTCAGACCGCATATCTCGGAATATTCTATCAAACTTTGATCAAGGATTATTGTAACACATGCACGGCCACAATAAGACTATTCCTGGGAGGTATGGAGGTACTTAACTCCACTTCAGATGAAGAATTTTTGGATTGGACCGTTCGGGTTGACTTGATCCAGCTTACAGTGGAAATCATGGGATTCTCGACAGGATTAATGAACCATGAAAAGCGGCGGTTTCAAGATATCTTCATCTCTCCAATAATACTTCACATGATGTGATCCGTTAAATCCGTCGGAACTTTGAAGTAACCTCAATGAGATATTTTGGAGATCCGGAGAATATCTAGAATCGTGAGGGGCATATCTTCTACTAACTTTGACTGCTTGCCAGTAGCTGAAGGAAGATCAAGCAAACGGGCGAGGTAAGATGGTATGCGTATTCGTCACCCATCTCGCACCCGAATCGACCCTAATTAGGGTCTTCGAAACTATGTTAGAAATGTTGAACCCCATTAGTCAATACGAGGGATTAATCAATCGGGTATCCCACCAATCAAGATTGACGAATGGGGAGTCAATACCCGTATTGAGCGTTCCATTGATTAATAGGGCGCCCGGTTGAGGATATACTAATTGCTTTTTTTGATCAAGAATGTGTTTCATATTATGGACCTCGGGAATGCTTGATTGATTAATGGAATGCCCCATTGATTAATGGAATGTTCGATTGATTAATGAAATGGGAATGTATTAATGGAATGAAATGGATTATTAAGAATCAGAGGCGACGACGACAAGAGCGATTAGTAGTAGTATAGGGGTAGTGCGATGTAGTAGTATATGTATTCGAAGAGGTACTCAATGACATGACATGGCACGTTCGTAGTCAGATAGATTGGATTTCCGCGAAGTCCGGACTTTGATACTTGGAAGGTACTTTCGATGTCAAGTATCTATACTCAATTGATGCATTCTTTGTGCCTCTCTCAATTGATGGGGAGTATCCCCTATACGCACGAGAACTTCATGAATCATGTGTAGGTAACCCCTATGGAAATAGAAATGACCTATTTCGTGTATGGGGCGACTCCTGATTGACAATTAGTAAGGTTTTGGTCGTAAAATAAATCCTTTGGAGCCTCGTACTCTAAGATTGAGTGAGAAATGTGGGATGAACTTACATGTATTAATGCAGAAGCTCCTCCCAGTAAGAAACCACTGCGGAGACTATAAGATTGGGCTGAAACCTTTCAGACGAACTCCTGCATCACTCAAGCCAAACTTTTGGATAAGATGTATTATTTGTGGTCTGAATATTGCATCGAATATACAAGATACGAAGGATATGAATTGTGAAGGTGATGTCTCAAAAAGGGGTGGAATTTAAAGTTAAAGTCCAATTAGGCCTATAGGCTGTTAGGATTATCATTTAGGCTATGCTAGGCGAGGCTAGGCCTAAGGCTAAGGCTGAAGCTAGGGCTAGGGGCTTGAAGCTTGAAGCCTAAAGATTACTAGGTAGATAAAAGATAACATCAATTTAGGCTGTCGACTAGTGAGACGCGTCGAAATTCAGCCTTATGCAAACGCGTCCGCGAACCTGTACCTGAACCTCTCTTCTTTTCCTATCGTCATCACATCACAACATCATCACCTCTTGTATTGTCTTTTGCATATCTTTGCTAACAATAATCTCTAGTATTCATCACCTACATCAATCCATTTTATTGCTACTTGAAGAGCTTCAATCTCGATTCGTATATCACATAGCAACGAGCTTACATTCACGATACCAGACACCTCGATTGAACGCGACGAATTCGAAAACCCTCTCTCACCCTACAAACCAAGTATATCGTCTACCCCAGAGACTCTGATTCGATATTCCGAAAGGAATCATACGTATCAGAACTTAACCCTAAGTAAACTGCCGGTTTAAAGCTTTGCGGCTTCGATTTATCCTTCTGAATAGAAATTTTGTCTCGGACCAATTTCGTGAGGCCGAAAGGTTACGCGATTGAGGAATGTACAAAAGGTCGAAAAGTTGGATGGATAGTCCAGATGTCGAGAGACGATAAAACTGATTTCTGCTATGAGCTATTCTAGTAAGATCCCGCTGCAGGGACGCTCCGTCAGGGTTATCGGCTGGACGCTTTCGATCAATATGGTTGTCTTCGATGATAATGTCAGTTGAAATCGGGAAAGGAGAGACAATTTGAGATGGAACTGATTCTTCCTTTGAGAAGGTATCATGAGGGTCTTCATTCAAGCCATTACAAACCGTTACGATTTCTCTATACACTCTCGAAAATTACATGTTGGGGATATTTTTGGGGCAAGGACTGAGCACAATATTTATTGAAGATTACAAACAGGCTGTTTGGATAGCATGTTTCTACTTCTTGATCAAAAACTCACTTCTGTGGGTGGTCTTGAGGTTTAGACATTGCAGGAAGAATTGTCCTCCAAATGTTCATCATTTGGAGAAAATCGTATTGCCATGCTCCTGAAGTCTACGCTCCTTGATATCTTCGACATGAACATTTAGAGAGATGGGTTAACGTGGTTTTATGATGGTGAAGCTAACTTGTTTCCATTGTATTCTACTTCCTCTGGAGGTGAATCTTGTCTCCAACCTTTCTCATATCAATGCTTCGTACTTTTATGTACGCAGTCATTTCTCAAGACCATTGCTACGGTATCAACCATAGGCTTTGTCATTCATTGAATGTGACCACGATCATCCGCATTAACTTTCTCCTCTATACCATACCTTAGAGTGATGGAAGACGCCGGTACATTGGGACAACATTTTCGGATGTTTGTACACTTTCCTCTTTCGTAACTGTTAGAGATGATCACGGCTTTTGTTGATGTTTTTTGTCCGTTTGTGCCCTGTTATTTACAGAGGAAACAAAAACTTATCTCCGTGGACTATACTTTTCAAACAGAGAGAGGGTTTTCGAATTACGCTGAGGTATCTGATCGTTCATGTCGCACGCCGCTAAGATGATTTCGATTCGAGACGATCAATTCATTAAGAGTTCCAATTTATATGGGTTGAAGTAGGTGTGATGCTGGAATGATTTGTTTGTGGAGTGCGAAAGATAGAATGTGATGGTAAGATTGTCCTGCAGTCATTACACTAAACTGGGATAGTTTCAGATCACTCATCATGAAGATGAAAAGTACTTTAGTGTCCATGACGGGACCCATCTCGTGTTGGTGTCAAAGCTTAGTGCTTGTCTGTCATGGGTAGCATTGAATACTTTGTCGGATTCTTTGATGGGCCTGGCTCGATATCTTTTTGGTTGTATATGATGTGGACACATCTAGTGGTTGATGGTCATTAGGGCATTTGGGGATTTAGATCAAGGACAGGCCAACGGGTTGGTAGTCCTGGGTTGTCTCATGCTTTCGCCCAAAGTATTGAGGCAACCCCTCCGGGCAGGGGATAAGTATACCACTTTCTTAGTTTTAGTGAGGGGAGCTAACTACGTTGAGGCAGACGCTTCGGAAATAATTCGCTCTCGAAAGAGTTATCATTACTGAGAACCTTTGGACCTAGTGAAAGAGAGTTGGCTTTACATTCAGTATGAGTTATCGAACCGGAGGTCATCCATATTTCGTGACCTATTTACAGCTATGCAGTTTGTTCGAGATTTCAGGAACATATTCTCATCTAGAGAGCCGTTCTTAAGGAGCGTTGGTATATATTGAATATGTTTTCGGGATTGGTTTGTGATAATAAAAGGCACTTTATTCTGGGTTTCGCCACAACCTTTTAAGTATGATTTGGATCAAGGACAAGAGAAATTTCTCAAACATTTTTATGGATGTTCGCATGAACGGTCTGTTGCTATTGTGGGATTGACTACGAATTGGAAGACAGGGTAAACTTTTAAACCATTCGTCGGTGGCTCAGGTACAAGTAATTGTTAAGAAGCGATGTTGTACGAAATTCTTGTTGGATCTGAACTGCTCGTAGATTTATGAATAAATTTTCTACATCCAAAGTTTCGGAAAGTTCAATTGGTGCCTTGCAGATGGATGTTGCAGATGAATTTGAATCACTGTTTTACCTTTTCCCCATCCCTTCTTGCGCAATCTGCCTTATTCCTTACATACGGTATCGTTCGATTATTGTCGTACGGATATTACACCGCACTTGTGATCAGTTATTTGTCATGCTTACTCGCTACTCGCAAAATGATTGGGAATAGTAACATCTTGTACGAGGTACAACCATAAGCTCTTTTCGCCGATAAAACTCAGCTCTTTTTATTTATGACTTCAGTGCGCATATTTATTCCCTCTTAGTTGATCTTGGATCATCGTCCTTTACATGTTAGTGCTATATTTTTGCACCTGTCCCAAGCCATTTGCTCTCGCCGTTGTGAAATCTTTTCAAGCCACCGTAATCTATGAAACTTGGCCATGCATCTAAAAATGTTTGTCAACCGTCGTTGTCCGGTGGCATGAGATCACGTTATTCACCTGTGGAAGCCAATCGACAAATCAGATGAAGTTATTCAAGCCACAAAACAACTCACCCTGTAATCACTAATATTGTTTTTGGCACCCGTCCAAGAGATCATCTTATATTCTGGGGTAATACAACTCACACTGGGGTTTTTCTGGCACTCGGTCAGCTCCAGGGATTTGAATGCGGGGTAGCTCTTTGGTTATGGTTCCTATTTATTACGATTTCTATCAATTTGAGGCGCAAGTTACCTCATGTCGGTGCCACCGATGTGGAATTGATGAATCATCTGTATATAGCCTTGCATGCATGTTCATGCACCTTGTCTGCCTGACAGTGTACGGTTTATTTAAAAAGTAGTGTTCCCGTCCGATTCACTCGCAATTTCCTTTTTTTACAATTTCATAATTAACAGTGAATGGTTGGTTGGTCGCTTGGCTGTATGATCACCAGATAGCCTCTAGTTCCCTCTATAAAATTTCCTGGGTAATTGGACTCAGCTTGGGAACTTCCTCCCACAAACTAATAATAATATAAACACATCTATCAAATTCAAGAGACAAACTTTTCTGGAGTAACAAAACACAACATCAATCTTCAAAATGGCCGACTCGGGTGTTCATCGTACACATGATAATGGGTAAATACTCATACCCAAGCCACTTTGTTTCTGGAGTTTGCTAACAAGATTGATAATAGTGCGACGAATGTCCCCATCAATAGTCTTGATGGAGACGAGAAAATTCAAAGTTCAACAACGCAAGTGGAAGATGCTCATGGTAAAGGAAAAATCGACCTTGCTCAGCTATCTGCGAATACAACTGGAGAGTAAGTTTATCTTCCTCAATTCCCAATTTCATCCCTTCTAACTTTCATCTTAGAATCCGTAACCCTCTCGTCGGTATCCCAAAACATCAACTTCTCCAAGATGTCGAGGCATTCGCGAATAAATATGACTTGTCCGATATCCTTCCAATTCTCACCAAAGGTGCTCTTGTCGCTCAGAGTCCTTCTCATGCGGATAAGATAGTTGAACTTGATGAGGAAGATCGAAGAGTTTTGACTGAGGAAGTTACTCATCGATGGAAACATCCTAAGATTCTTTACTTTACTATCATTCTAAACTCCATTGCTGCGGCAATCCAAGGTGTAAGTGATTTTTCATCCCTTTTCTCCTGTGTTCTCTCTTCCATCTGAAATAATACTGACTTCTTCGTCGCATAGTGGGATCAAACAGGTAACTCATCCTATATCAAACTTTCCTGATTCTTGTGTAACTAACAAATTTCAAAGGTGCCAATGGTGCAAATCTTACCTTTGGTGATGCTCTAGGTATTCCTGATACAGGTCCTATTTGTGAAGCTCAAGGTACTTGTGACAAGAATGCTTGGATCATTGGTGCTATCAATGCAATGCCTTATATGGCTATTTGTCTCTTGTGAGTACTTCTTCTTTCAAGGCTTCCTTTTCATCTCAAGAAGTTCTGTGATATGATTATCTGCAACTGCGCAGCTTGTCATATTCCGCACTTTTTTATCAGCCGAGCTCTCTCTCCTTCATCATTATTTTCTCAAACAATCTTAAACAAGACTAACGAATTACTCCCCACAGCACCGCATGGATCTCCGACCCAGTCAACCACTACATCGGCCGTCGCGGTACAATCTTCGTCGCTGCAGTTTTCTCTCTCCTCGCTCCTATCGGTATGGGTTGTTCCCAAACATACGGTCAATTAATGGCATGTCGTGTACTTCTCGGAGTAGGCATGGGACTCAAAGAAGTCACCGTTCCCGTCTTCTCTGCCGAAAACTCCCCAACCAATATTCGCGGAGGTTTAGTCATGTCCTGGCAAGTCTGGACCGCGTTTGGCATCTTCCTTGGGACTTGTGCCAATTTGGTTTTTGTACATTCCGGAGCATTGGCTTGGCGATTGCAATTCGGATCGGCGCTGGTTCCTGCGATTCCTTTGGTCATTGGCATATACTTCTGTCCTGAATCTCCTCGTTGGTTGTTGAAGAAAGGACAAGTTGCCAAGGCGTACAGATCTTTGTTGCGATTGAGAAATTCGCCCCTTCAGGCCGCCAGAGATTTGTATTATATTCAGGCGCAGTTGGATTATGAGGATCGTTTGTTGGAACAATCTGGTCTGGCGAAGAATGGTAATATGTTTACGAGATTTATTGAGTTGTTTACGGTACCGAGATTGAGACGTGCTACTCAAGCTTCGGGTATTGTTATGATTGCTCAACAGATGTGTGGAAGTAAGTCTTTATCCTATTTTAGTTTCGCTTCATTTTTGGTTTTCATACCTCGGTATTTTGTGGGCAGATCACTAATGTTTACCACTAGTCAACATCATTGCCTTTTACTCTTCTACAATATTCAAACAGGCTGGTGCAACCATCATTGGTGCTCTCCTCGCATCCTTCGGTTTCGGTCTTATCAATTTCATCTTTGCTTGGCCAGCCGTTTGGACCATCGATACCTTCGGTCGTCGAACTCTCTTACTCTTCACATTCCCCCAAATGTTTTGGACACTACTTGGAGCCGGTCTATGTTACTTCATTCCTAGCTCATCCACAGCACATATCGGAATGGTAGCATTCTTCATCTACCTTTTCGACATCGCCTACTCACCTGGAGAAGGACCCGTCCCATTTACCTATTCGGCCGAAGTCTTCCCCTTGAGTCACAGAGAAATCGGTATGTCCTGGGCCGTGGCGACGAATAATTTCTGGGCATCCGTTCTCTCCCTCACTCTCCCTCGCATGCTTTCAGCCATGAAACCTCAAGGAGTCTTTGGCTTTTACGCCGGTCTTAATCTCGTAGCCTTTGGACTAATTTTCTTCTTCCTCCCGGAAACCAAACAGAGAACGCTGGAGGAATTAGATTATGTGTTTGCGGTTCCCACTCGAACTCATGCCAAGTTTCAGATTGGTCAACAATTCCCCTGGTGGGCTCGAAAATACTTGTTGAGAAGAAAGGGTGAACCCGAACCTCAATTGTATCGATTTGAGGATGAGGAATGGGTGGATAATGAGTTAGATACTAGGGGTGTTAGTACTTCTCATGATGCGGGTCCTCTTCCCAGTAAGGAGATTGTTTAAATATTGAGAGTGAGCCGATGGGGGTTTGACTAGTTACATCGACTCGTTTGATGACTCGGTCAAATCTTCGTATCGGTGAACGGATCAGGATCCGTCTTTTTTCGTTCCTCTCTCATTTCATTTCAGGGTTATCATACATGCGATGGTTGGGAAGATTTCAGAGGATGGTGGATGCAGATAATGGCTGTTGATTGAAAGGAACTTGGCATATTCATTCATGGTCAGACAATCGTTTAATTTTTTTATGATACCACCATCTTTAGATGTTTTCGGTTTATAAAGTAGTTGAGATTCTAATCATATTTACGTATCAATCATGCTAGCTATGCTGGTGATGTGGTAAATTGACAATACAATTGCACTTTAGATATTATAAAAGCTCTATGTCTTCTTCTCCTTGTGATTGCGCTAGTGTGAAAACTTATTCCCTAATTTCAGGTGGGCATCGCTATTTGATCTGTATTAGACTATCTGCAGGATATGAGTAATTCAAGTCCTCATGCTCATACCTCCCAGTATTCTCTGATAGTAAAAGTCCAGCCTCTCAAGAATCCTCCTTCCCAAAATCAGAACCTCGAAACATCATTAGCAACGCCGAGCTAAGTCACCTATTAAAAAATCAAAAAAATCCCAGTGCTCATCGTCAAAAACGATCGAAAATGCAATCAATACACTATCTTACTCATAAATCTCGATAGAGCTTGATGTGATTATGCTATCAAGGTCCAGTGAAACTTACCTATATAAGGATATTTATTTCTGGGGGTATAAGTCTATATACGTGCGTGTGCAGTCCCAGATTAAGGGCCAGGTCTTTGTTACTTTTTACGACGCTATGGGTTTTCGTGGGAAATGATGTTTCCTTCCCTGGAATTTGACTGGTGGGCCGTTTCTTCTACTCTTTCGAGATGAGGTCTCGACTCTCGGTTTAATGAGAGGGTTGAATTCGAACGACAATCGTTTTTCCAAGCAATGACAGGAGGTTTTCCTCGCCAGCAAATTTCCAATTTATTTATAGGAAAATAGATGATGAACTGCTGCATGCACGGTGTATCAAATATCAATATTCTGCATGCGTATACAATAGGTATTCCCGAATAAATTAAATTATCTTGCGAAGCATCTTTGAAGTAAAATTACAGATAGGCATTTCTCGCTCGCTACAATATCTTTCTTTGCTTTTCTACATCTATATATTGATCATCTCTATTTATCGACTGGGTGATGTATATACTTCCCATAATAAAGCTCTGAAATATGGGGTGATCGACTGTTAAGAGCATGGCTAATCAGGGGATGGATTCCGGCTCGGAGAAAGAGGAAGGGGCGTTTTGACTTGTGGGGTTTGTTTATCCTATAAAAAGATTTGATATTTTCCGGTTGAGGGAGACAGCGGCTCATAATGCGGACCAAAGACAGAAATTTGAACTTTGGGAATGCATATCTTTGATATATTTCTGCATCTCTGAGACTGGAGGTGTTTGCCCAATATATAAGATGTGGCACAATACCACTGAGGCCTTTTCCTGCTTTTCGATAACGAAAGTGTATGGAAAAATGACAATGATTGTGTTTTTACTGATGGTGAAAAATGTTTTCTTAGGCCATGGTTGATGTATATTCTAATTTAGTTTAGATTGGAGAAGTGATTCGATGGGGGATTTGGAATTTCATATAAAAATACTATCGTTGGATCTGTGCGGTTCTCCAAGGTTATCTCTGTTTCCGTTTATGCATCAATACTTCGATTTCGATTCTTGAGAGAGCATTATATAGGACCGGGAGAAATAAGAGGTTTCACTAGTAAAGTTCAGAGGAAAGGCATGGAATATCCAAGTGAATACTGAGGAGGACGATATGCGTGTGAGTAACCTCATACCTATTCTATGTAGTCAGAACCCTACTGAATAAGATCATACATTCACTATCCGAATATCAGAGAGTTTCCTGTCCCAATGAGTTTCCCAATAAAGGGACCTATAGAAACCATCTAAGTATCAACCCCGTTCAAGTCAAAGAATATCACGCTCTCAACCAGACGTGGACTAGGAGTCTAGGAGCCAGCCAGAACTCTACTTCTCATATTTCTATACTGGGTATTATGACATGCATGCGGTACTTTGTCACGAAACTGGATATCACCTGTTTGGATGAGTATTTCAGTTGAGAGTTGAGAGTTGAGACGGTAGTGGTATGATCATCAGATGAGAAACAGCAATTGGGATGAGAAGGAAAACGATAGAATTTTAGTGTATCGGAGAGAGTGACAACATGAAAGTATATCGACGACAATGATAACATGTTAGTATACCTTAGTGGAGATGGCCGGTTTTAAAACATAGTATATAGATTATATTTAAAAATATAGATTATATTTAAAAATATAAATTGTATTTTAAAATATAAATTGTTTTTGAAGATATAAACTGTTTTTAAAAATAAAACGTTTTTGAAAATGAAGTGTTTTTAAAAATAAAGCGTTTTTGAAAATATAAAGCGTTTTTGAAATATAAACTATTTTTAAAAATAAATTGTTTTTGAAAACATTTTAATTATATAATTTTATTTATTTTCAATTAATCAAAACAAAACATATTATTCTTTATAGTGTAATGGTTAATATGTTTGATTTAAATTTCAAAGTTGAAAAAAAAAACTGAAAATATAAAATATAAAATATGAAATATCTTAATTGATATTTTTTTTTATTTTTTTTAAATTCAAAATATTTAAAAACAGTTTATATTTTCAAAAACGTTTTTTCTTTTCAAAAACGCTTTTTCTTTTCAAAAACGCTTTTTCTTTTCAAAAACGCTTTTTTTTTAAAAACAGTTTATTTTCAAAAATGATTTAATTTTAAATATAGTCTAAATACTCCATCAACTGAGATATGGTTTCTGAACCTGATTACAATGAAATCACTGTTTCTAAACCCCTAGTAGCTCCGCTAAGGTACCTACAAAATCCTTTTTATTACACAAGCTCCTGGACTTTAGATGTTAATAAGAAAGGTAGGTAATTAACGGTTATAATATGAAATACCGAAGTCCCTCGGGCTATAACTGATCCCCGTCCCTATCTTTTGCACTATAATGCCATATCTTCAGGGATCAGGAAGTTTCTATATATTATCTTTTCCATCAAGTTTGCAATGAAGCATGACTTTTGATATGTGATCAAGCGAAACACGGGGAAATTGAAGACGTGCATGTGAATGTGAATGAGAAAGGAGAGAGAGGGGATGAGCGGGGAACGTGAGTGCACAACTACATCTCCTCTCGCTACCTATGTATATTCAGCACTAGATCTTTAAGGTGTCTACCTAAGTATACGTAGATAGGTACGCACAAGAGAACATTCACTCCTCTCGCCACCTAGGTAGTTAAAGATCTGCTATTTAAACCCAGAAAAGGCGCCCATGATTTCCAATAATAAGTTTAAAATCGACAGAGTCACAGAAACTACATCGAAAGTGAGAAAGTCAAGTGGCAGCCCATACCTACCTAGTATGTCATTAATCATTAATCATTAATCATTTAGAAACATGAAACGTAACACTATTTGTTATTCTAGTAGGATGGCGTATCTCATCTCTATATACTACTCGTCCCGGGAACACTACCTATTCAAGAGAAGTGATAATACACTTAGAAAGTTATGACGACAGCAGTAATAATTACAGAACCGTTAAAAAGTGGTTGGGTATAAAAATATAGGTAGGTATCTATGGATGATTTTAAAGAAAGCCAGCCACGACTCATGCAGGATCTGATACCTGATATCCGATTTAAAAAGTTTTAATTTATATTGTATACGAGGCATTAGTTCATCGAATTGAAATCCCAACCATGAAGACTCCCTTCCTTATATACATACTAGGTACATACATACATACATACATACATACGCATCCATCCAAGAGATTTCCCCACCCGACAAGAACATATAAATAAATCAAAAAAAGTAACTCGGAATACCCAATACCCAATCGTCAAAAGCTTATCCCAATTCAAATTCAAATCATGCACCTTTTAAGCCAAGAGCAAGTCTGGTATTTGATCCAGATCCAGATATCACGATCATGATCACGATACATACATAGCAAGATTGAATTCGAATTCAAATTCAAATTCAAATTCACCAACCCTCCCTCCCTCCGACACTTCCAAGGTTTTTTCTCCATGCATCTAGATTCAAGATCCATTCATTACCTACCTACCTACCTATCAACCTAGTATATAAGAGAAGAGAAGAGTGAAAGACCTCAACTTCTCAACTTCTCAACACAAAGCCGCAAAAAGAAAGAAACCTAGCACAAGAAATTCAAAGGTCGCATTATGGTATGGCATTATGGTAAATTTCTATATTTCTCTATTTCTATATTCTCCAGGCATTCTTTCAGGTCCAGATCCCAAGATACCAAGATACCAAGATCTCAAGATCGATGAGGACCAGGAGGAGAAAATTTCACGCGCCGCGGAATAAGTTAAGTTATAACAATAACAATAACAATAACAATAATAAATGAAAATCTAACATAATATCGACTCTCGAGAGCGATTATCTGAAGGTGATGACAATATAGAAGTACCCAACATCCATAAAAAACCACAATAAAAAACCACAATAAATATTAAATACCCATCCATCAATCTTCAAGTTAGGCCACCCGACTAGCACACTCCACTCCCCCTTAAACCTGATTTTCATTCGCGACTTCGCGACTTCGCGACTTCGCTCGCCTGGTTAGATCACCTGGGCAGTCAGTCCTCTGCACTTATTTATAGCCTAAGATCTTGATTCTCCAACCTTGATTGAACTTGCGTATGGATATTTATATACCTACCTATATACCTACCTATATACCTATACACCAAGCTATACACCGCTCCATTTTTCTCCCGACAAGAAAGCAAGCGAGTCGGTAGGCAACTACCTAGGTAGTGAATAAAGACTAACCTTAGAAATCCGCGCTCCTTCTGAAATAGCCCGGAGAGAGCGTGGTAATCTCAAAATGATCCAATACAACTGGCTTGACCACATCGACATCACCAACTTCAACTTCAACTCCAACTCCAACTCCAACTTCAACTTCAACAAAACAAAACAACAGAATCTCACTCAGATAAAACAAAACAAAACAGAATCTCAGATCTTTTAAAAGAATGGTATTTCATATTGCTACAAATGTATCCTCAACTCAACACATCTCAACACATCTCATGCATTCATGCATGAATGCACCCCCTCCCCATGCACCGCATAATCCCCACATCCCCATCTCTATCTCCAACCTCCATTCCATTCCATTGAATCAAAAACGGACCTTCTCCACCGCCCTCTCCCCTCCCCCTCCCCCTCCCCCTCGCACTCCATATCCGAATATCCCAGCCAGCCAGCCTACTATTTCCTCCATATCTGATCAACAGGTTCCCTCCGGTTCAGGTTCTTGTATCCCCCCCCAACCAACCAATCGACCATCCTCCAAAAAAAAACAGAACGAAAAAAAAAAACTAAAACCCAGGCATATAATCATATCACAATTTCCATTTACCATTCCATTCCATCCCTGGAGGGAAAAAACAAAGAGAAAAAAAAAAGACCAAACATATATTCCCAATCCATTCAATTCCATCCCATCAATTCCTTTCCTTTCATTCGAGAAAAGCATCCAGCCTTTGCCCTTCTTCAACAACTTTAATAATGTTACAACAATGAACCGAAGGAAGTTCCCCCCCTCAAAGTACAACAATGCCAAAGTGTCGAATATGTAAGAGAAGTTGACGGAAGAGTAGACCGCGAGATGAAAAAAAAGGGGAAAATCCCCCCAAGCGAAAAAAAAAACAGGAAAAATGAATTGCTATATCGAATGAAGGTCAACCATGAGACTGAAAGCTCAAAAGGTTCCTCCAATATTAATTAAGAAGTTTTTTTCTCGAAAAGTATTCATCATCTTCATAAAAAAACTGGCATTGCAAAAGAGAAAACCCAATTCCGCGTCGAAATATGCACAATGTCGAATGCAATATCAAATTGTTTTCTTTATTCAACAAGTAAAGTAGAGATCGGATAATCAAAAAATGAGATCTACCCATTTGATGATTTACTCAAACATCTTAAAAGATGGCGCTTTTGCGTTTCTCGGCGCTGGTAAGAACAAGCATTGGTGCTTTCTTTTGAACAGGAGCCGTTTCAGGCTTCTTTCCACCATTCTTAAAGACAGCAGCGAAACTACCACCAATTTGTTCATCACCA
>JANPYM010000009.1:525142-549494 GCA_025890175.1 Ciborinia camelliae
ACAATAACAATAATAAATGAAAATCTAACATAATATCGACTCTCGAGAGCGATTATCTGAAGGTGATGACAATATAGAAGTACCCAACATCCATAAAAAACCACAATAAAAAACCACAATAAATATTAAATACCCATCCATCAATCTTCAAGTTAGGCCACCCGACTAGCACACTCCACTCCCCCTTAAACCTGATTTTCATTCGCGACTTCGCGACTTCGCGACTTCGCTCGCCTGGTTAGATCACCTGGGCAGTCAGTCCTCTGCACTTATTTATAGCCTAAGATCTTGATTCTCCAACCTTGATTGAACTTGCGTATGGATATTTATATACCTACCTATATACCTACCTATATACCTATACACCAAGCTATACACCGCTCCATTTTTCTCCCGACAAGAAAGCAAGCGAGTCGGTAGGCAACTACCTAGGTAGTGAATAAAGACTAACCTTAGAAATCCGCGCTCCTTCTGAAATAGCCCGGAGAGAGCGTGGTAATCTCAAAATGATCCAATACAACTGGCTTGACCACATCGACATCACCAACTTCAACTTCAACTCCAACTCCAACTCCAACTTCAACTTCAACAAAACAAAACAACAGAATCTCACTCAGATAAAACAAAACAAAACAGAATCTCAGATCTTTTAAAAGAATGGTATTTCATATTGCTACAAATGTATCCTCAACTCAACACATCTCAACACATCTCATGCATTCATGCATGAATGCACCCCTCCCCATGCACCGCATAATCCCCACATCCCCATCTCTATCTCCAACCTCCATTCCATTCCATTGAATCAAAAACGGACCTTCTCCACCGCCCTCTCCCCTCCCCCTCCCCCTCCCCCTCGCACTCCATATCCGAATATCCCAGCCAGCCAGCCTACTATTTCCTCCATATCTGATCAACAGGTTCCCTCCGGTTCAGGTTCTTGTATCCCCCCCCAACCAACCAATCGACCATCCTCCAAAAAAAAACAGAACGAAAAAAAAAAACTAAAACCCAGGCATATAATCATATCACAATTTCCATTTACCATTCCATTCCATCCCTGGAGGGAAAAAACAAAGAGAAAAAAAAAAGACCAAACATATATTCCCAATCCATTCAATTCCATCCCATCAATTCCTTTCCTTTCATTCGAGAAAAGCATCCAGCCTTTGCCCTTCTTCAACAACTTTAATAATGTTACAACAATGAACCGAAGGAAGTTCCCCCCCTCAAAGTACAACAATGCCAAAGTGTCGAATATGTAAGAGAAGTTGACGGAAGAGTAGACCGCGAGATGAAAAAAAAGGGGAAAATCCCCCCAAGCGAAAAAAAAAACAGGAAAAATGAATTGCTATATCGAATGAAGGTCAACCATGAGACTGAAAGCTCAAAAGGTTCCTCCAATATTAATTAAGAAGTTTTTTTCTCGAAAAGTATTCATCATCTTCATAAAAAAACTGGCATTGCAAAAGAGAAAACCCAATTCCGCGTCGAAATATGCACAATGTCGAATGCAATATCAAATTGTTTTCTTTATTCAACAAGTAAAGTAGAGATCGGATAATCAAAAAATGAGATCTACCCATTTGATGATTTACTCAAACATCTTAAAAGATGGCGCTTTTGCGTTTCTCGGCGCTGGTAAGAACAAGCATTGGTGCTTTCTTTTGAACAGGAGCCGTTTCAGGCTTCTTTCCACCATTCTTAAAGACAGCAGCGAAACTACCACCAATTTGTTCATCACCAGAAACGCTCTCAGCGGTGAATGAATCAACCGAAACATCTGATTTTCTCTCAAAAGAGTTTTGTCGCGAAGTAGGTCGGTTAGAACCAATAGCACCGTGTTGTGATGGACGAGAACTGGGTAGACTTGGACGACCTGAAAGACTTCCACTTCCACTTCGACCAGAATCCGAATCGTTATCATCAGCTGAGAATGAAATCTCACCATCTTCAGAAACAGGTGACATGCTACCTGATGCACTACCAGGTGCTCTTCTACGTTCCAATCCAGCACGAACAAGATTATGAACAGCACTTCGACGAGTTCTAGTGGCAAAGTTTTTGGAACCCTCAAACTTAGCAGTTGGTTTAGCTTTCAACTCTTCAATCGGTGGTGGACCACGTGGTTGTCTAACTGGATGTTCACCAGCCCGTCCTGAACCCGGACCAAATCCTGTTTGGGATGGAGTACCTGAGAAAGCAGATTTTGGTGGTAGTCCAGCAGTTTTTGGACCATCCAATGAGATATCACCAGATAAAGACATGGCCAAAGACTTTCCACGAGGATGTCCTCTGCGGAAAGCACCAGCAGATGGTGGTGGCAAAGGAGCATGATCTTGTGGTGGTGATGTTGATTTCTTCGGTGGACTGATTGATCTTGTGAAACTTGGTGAATCACATTGTGGTGGTGGAGAAACTTGGAATCTTGGTGTGCCAGGTTGTTGTGGTGGAGAATAGTTCATCCTCTTTTCGATTGGGGATTCAACATATTGTTGACCACTGTTATCCATGAAATAGGTTTGCTGTCCAGTCATTGGGTTGTATAAAGAATACAGACCAGGTTGGGCTCCCATGACAGGTGTAACGATTGATTGCATGTTTTGCTCCATCTGTTGTTGTTGATACATTCCCATATTTTGTGGGGTGATTGGAGGAGTGAAATATTGTTGTTGCCCATTCAAATTCATTCCTCCCATTGATCGAGCCGTCGCTTGAAGGTTCGCCATTTGTTGCACAAGCATTTTTTGTTGATCGTGAAGATACAAATTTGCGGCAACGAGGTGTTGATAATAACTTGGGTCCGTACTATGGACATCATCAATGTGAATCTCAGGTGGCGCAAGTATTTGCTCGGGAGCAGAATACATTTGGAGGCGATTCATTTGTTGATTTCCTTGATTGAACGGAGCATATCCTGAAGTCTTTGGTCCATTATCGGCAAATCTGCTCGAGTTCAATCCATTGTTTCCAGTATTGTGTTGAACTTGAGTTGGTGGAGCGGTTGATGGGAAGTTGGCAGAAGTAGTAGACTTTGGTGCAGTTCTCAAACCTGCAAGCAAGTGAGAACGAGATGTTCTTGGAGTTGGTGCACCATTATCTTGAGAGTTGATGGTCTTGGTGGTGGGTTCAAAGGAAAGACGTTTCATGTTGGTACCATTGGCAGCTCTTCTAGCAGCGAAACCTGTCACGGGCATACCCAAACCATTATTGTTAGGGAAGTTGTTGTAAGACATCTGAGCAAGACCGCCTGCGTCCATTGTGATGCTTTTATACAATTGAAATTGGTATCGTGTGTGGGTAAGGTCTGAAGGAAGGAATCGTTTGATTCGTAGATTCGTGAGAGTCGATTATTCGAAAGGAATGTATCGATTTGTCGTTTTCGCCGTGAATGATTATCAGGTCGACCTGAGTGAGTAAGGGATGAGAATTGTATTAGATAAATTAAGATGAATCGAAGATGATATTATCGATTCGTATTGTACGTCAAGTCAAAGATTTTTGATGAAATTATGTTGTTTTGCTTTGTAAAAAATGCAATTCTGTAGAATTAAGCTCGAACGTTGTGGTGAGATGATGAAAAAAATAGGCAAGCCTTTTTTTGGTACAAGCAACAAACAAATCGGTGATGAGAGATGAATTTGAGTGTTGACGTGTGAAGTCTTCTCGAAACGATTCTCCTTGGGAAGATTTGAAGGTATTTTGCAATGAGGAATAACTTTTTGATGGTGATCCAAGAAAAGGTTTGATGATTCAAAGAACAAAAACCCGAACAATCCGAAATTGTATGAGAATGAGTTGAAGTTTTTCTTTCTCTTCGGTCGCGGACTGATAAAAATGGCCTGGCCTTCTTTATTAAGTTCGATGACGAAGATGATGATGACGATGAGATTGTCAGTTCCGATGGAATATTATAGTTTTGGTATGAATGTGATGTATGTAGTTTCTCTATTTGGAAGAAGAAGAAGAAGATATTGAGGGATTGATTGATTGATTGATTGATTGATGGATGTATTGATTGATTGGTATCGATTCGAGTCAATGCGATTGAAGAAGGAAGTAACCCTAAGTAGTCGTACCTCGAAGAAAGTCAAAGAGACAATACAATGATGAATGCAAAAAGATTTTGATGGAGAAGGAAATCTCGAGAGAAGAAATAAAGCTGATGATCTGCTGCGAAGGATTGGATTGTTACTTTAAATTCTTTTGAGAGAAATAAATGAAAAAAATTGAATTGATGCGTTTTTTAATTTTTTGTGTGTGAATGGATGTGTGGAGAAATGAGAGAAAGGGAAGGCAAGGTCTAGGTGGATGGGTTGGTGATGGATGTGATGGATGGTGATGGATGGCTGGATAGATAGATGGAAAGGATTAGGATGGATGAATAATAAGATGGATGGGATAGATGGAGGGAGAGTGGATGGGATTGGATGGGATTGGACGGATGGGATTGGTTGGATGGGTGAAGTTTATTATGTGTGAAGGGTCGAGTGAGGGTAGGTGCGCACCGTTAGCGTGGAAATGGTAAATGGTGGTTGATGGATGAAAATAGATATAGCCCATCAACAATAATAATTGCAGGACACACCTCACCACTCGTCAAGGGTCAGGGTAAAGGGTCTGGTCTGGGGGTCAAGAAATGAAGGGTGTGCTATGCGCGTTTGTTGAGTAATGATGTTCCTCCTTCGGAAAAAGATGATGATAATCCAATCCAATTCAATTCAATATCAATATCGAAATGATCTGGTCCAATGTCCGTTGATGAATAAATTTAAATCAAAAACCCCAATTCCATCAAATGAAGAAAGAAGAAGAAGGAACGCTTCAGCTTCAGCTCTATCAATATTAATACTGTATTAATATCAATATCAATATCAATCAATAAAGAGCGAGCGAGCGAGCGATCGGAATGATTGGAAAAAAATCTAGTCTGGTTTTGAGTTTCTGCGTAGGGACTTGATGGAGACTGGAGTACCGTGACACCCACAGTACGAGAGTAGGTACTTTTATTGATTTTTAAACGCGCGAGAGGCGAAGAGGCGAAAAAGGGTGGCCACACGAATGATTTTCGATAATAATTTCCAATCCGAAGTAGGGTAGCGTAGAGTACGTAAAGTATGTAAAGTATGCAGCGTAGCCTACAAAAGAATGAATCAAGAAAGAAAGAAATCCCTTGGGTGAATGAAAATGTCGATGATTCTCGTTCTCTTTCTCTTTCTTTTCCCCCTTTATTTAATCGATCGATGGAGCGGGTGGAAGAAAGAAGAGATGATATGATATGATAGGATAGGATAGGATAGTTTCGACGCGACTCGATTTGATTTGATTTGATTTGATTTGATTTGATTTGATAAAGCCAGAAGGAGAAACGAAGTGATAAAAATAAGAGATGAGAGAAGTTTAAAATCCTCCAAATCCAAGGAAAAGAACGAGATCTTAATATTTTTTAATCGGAAAGTTCGAGCGAATCAGAAGAAGAAGAGGTCCACGCAAACGATGTAATGTCTACCTTATACTAGGTAGGTATGGAAAGTAAAGGGAGTAAAGTTACAAAATTAACACTCAATATCTACTCTGACTCGGAGGTTTTAAGAAAGCCTTTCACTTCCGGTAACAGCTTTAACTTTGGCAAGTCTACAATGCATCATTTGATACCTACCTACCGAGAGTATCTGATAAAACGGTTTCCAAACCATCCATCATCCATCATCTGGGGATTTTTCGTGAATCTCGAGTGGTGGATGCGGTACCTCAAGCTTCAGCGACCCCTGGTTTAGGTCATATAGATCTGAGCAACGAGAAGCGTTCGGTCCTGGTAACAAGTACCGTAACAGGTCCCGTCACAAGTTTAACTTTGGTACGAGAGTACGAAGTACGAGATCCGGAGGTACATCATATGGGTTTGGGCTCAATATCGTCTGACCGCCCTCACTTAGTCGCAACCTAAGGTTTGATTGGTATAGGCAGTGATTTGGTTGGGGGCAATATAATATAAAGGCGGTTATATAATATTTAGGGTAGTATATGGGTAACTAAAAGCATTATTATCAAGTATAATATATATAGATAATCCAGGTAATAATCAAAAATCCATATATAATTTAACTTTTTTACAAACAGGTATTCCCTTTACGAATAACGAATCACCATATATTTATGCAGCCCTATACAATAACATGATTAACTTAAAGCCCTGAAAAGTCAAGTGGATATAATATAAATGGAATCATAACGGGAATCATTAATGCCATCGCCCGGGTTAGTCCCTCCCTGCACCACCGGCCATCTATCTAGGTTTGATTCTGATCAACAAAGATACAACACATGAAGACTTTGTTATGGGGAATATTCCGTCTTTGTTACTCTGTCTACAGAGTAGGTAGGTAGGGAGGGAATATTCCGTTCGTTTAATCGTGTACTGGTTTCCTTTTCTCTTCTCTTTGTTACAACTTAACTCTTAACAATGGAACTCAACTCATGCATGCCAGGTCCTGGATTTGGTTTCAACTTTCCAATCATGGAAGGCCCGTCCAAATTCTACCTACGTTCGAAGTTCGAAGTTCGAACGGTTGGGGTATCATACTATGGAATTTTCAATTTTCAATGCGCAAAAAAAGGTTAAAGAAAAGAAACGAAAAGAAAAGAAAAGAGGACAAGAGACTTGGACTCGGGAACTTTTTATGTATACTCGAATTACAGTGCCTCCCTTAGGCTATAATTGATGGTAAAGAAAGGGCGGTGTGGTAGAGGGTGTTGAATTGTTACATAGGTAGGTATCTACCTAGGTACCTATCGGTACGCAGTTATGGAGTATATACCTAGGTAAACCGTAAATCATATGTATCTATATATGTATATATATACAATTTTCCATTCAAGTTTCAAACCTTGTACGTATAGTAGATGGATATTCATCAATCAATCAATCAATCAATACCTACCTATAGGCATCTACCTACCCACCTACCTAAGCATTCCCCTCCTCCGCATCCAAGTCCGCGTCTAAAGATTTTCATCTCACCCAATCATCAAATCAAATCAAATCAAATCATCAAATCATTAAAGAGTATTTATACATATATACCTACATATATACATACCTACCTACACAACATAATAAGCATTACCTACCTACCTACCTACCTACCCATCAGGAATCTAGTCTGATCTAATCAAGATCAATGCAAGCCCAGACTCACTCACGCATATCCAATAAATCGAGACAAAACAAAACAAAACAACGTAGCTTGGGATTGGGATTGGTTACCATTTTTTTTTCTAGGTATCTATCTGTAGGTATCTATCACATCCACCGGCGCTTAAAAGTGAGAGGAGGGAGGAATTGGGGATGGGGATGGGGGTAAGATCTGGGATTTATTATATCATGATTCATGCACGATTCATCATTTCATTATTTCATTGGGAATTCGTGGAGGGGTGAAGTCGTGAAGTCGTGTTGATTGGTAATAATCTAGGTAGATACCTAGATAGGTGTGGGTAGGTATTGTTGTTGTAAGAACACGTGAATGTTATACATTCACCGTGTGGGGAATATGCTACGGATACAGGACTAGCGTGAAACGCTAGTTCCGTATCCTGTAGCATATAATCCCCACACGATTAATGTAGATTATTATGTACAATAATACAACAGGTTATGATGCCCGGTTTCAGCGCGTCCACCTGAAACAACTTTTTGCTTTTTACATACATCAATTATTTTTCGATCACAATCATGACGACATCTGTGGTGACGAAGTGGGGATCAATTGTGATCTTCAAGGGAGAGAACTGGGCGGAGTTTAGGGATTCTGCTCTACTTGCTCTTGCTGCTGCAGGAGCGATTGGTATCGTTGAAAACACTGAAGACGAGCCTAACCCCAGAGAAATCGATGATCATGAGGACTGGAAGAAAAGACGCGGCTTTGCTCTCTCGATCTTGAGCTCTGGCGTTGACAGTATCTACCGCTCCAGTCTACTTCCTTTTGCTCGAGAGTACGACGCTGCAGGCATGTGGGACCACCTCCGCGAACACGATGTGGCTGTGCACCCTCAATACATTGCAGAGGTTCGAAAACAGTTTCATTTCGCAACCTTCGACCCAAAAACACAGACCCTACGACAATTCCTCGAGCAACTTCTACATTTTCAGCGACAAACCTCCTCAAGTGCCAGATCGATCAGCGATGAAGAAGTTTATCAGCAACTTCTCATCAAAATTCCCGACCTCCCAGATTGGATTGTATTTTGCCTGATTTGTTTAACTAGGTAGGTAGATAGATAGGTAGGTTATTTATTTGAATGTCTAGATGGAAGTCTTTAACCAACCAATTAACCAATTAACCAACATTCTATTCTTACCTATAATTTGATTTCCATTTCGATTTCCATTTCATTTGATCGCAACTTGTGACTTGTGCATTGCATAGGTATCTCAAAGTCCATAATGGCGTGGCGGCCCCTTGCTTAGGATAAAGCTATATCTACTAGGGCTAGCTATAGGTAAATATCCTTCATACTGAAATCAATCACCATAAATAATAGATAGATAGGTACTTATTTCTTATTTATATAATAAATAAGGTTGGAGTAGTAGATGCGGACACCCTAACTAAACTTTACAGGTTACACGTTTACATGTTTACATGTTTATACGTTTATCAGGCTAATATACTAATAGTAGGAAGGACGCTAAACTTCACAAGAAGCCTAAGCCTAAGCCTAAGCATGAGCCTCGACCCTCGCGAGCTTTAGCGTTCGTTCGTTACCTTACCTAGGTAGTTTAGTATATGCCCGCTCCCTAAACGTTCCAAGTTACAAGTTCCCACGCGAACCCCGCTGAAGGACCCTGTGGTGCCCCGGGTACCTTAGGTACCCACCGTAGGGTACGGAGTTGTGTAGTCATTGTTTTGATTGTTTTGGATACTCCGAGCGTACTTGTACTGCACGGCCGCTCAGGGAGGGCTATGATGATATAATGATGATGATATTGATGATAGGGTTGAGGAATCGGGAAGCAGAATGATGATGATGATGAATCTGATCTATAAAGTAGCGATAGCAGGCACTATGTAGATGGTAATCAGCGTCACAGTCACACTGCACGATTCATGTTCTTGTCTTGTGGATGATGATGATGATGATGATGATGACTCGCAGATTCTACGGAGATGATTCAGAGTACTCGGTAGGTACCTACCTACCTACCTACCTACCTAACTATTCCACTCCACACCACTAGGTTATTATTCATTGGTAACATTGCTTTCAACATTCTACTTTCCATGCAAAAATCAACACCCGAAGTTAAATCCCGAATGCCAATGCCAATGCCAAGGTATAGGAAAGGTATCTAATATCTAATATCTAATATCTAGATCATAGCCAGCCCAATACTCCATAGATTCCAGAAGATCAAGAAGTTACGTGGCTCTTTTCATTTGAAATACGAATCTATAATCCGCATGGAGGGTTTAGGACTCGAGAGAGAGAGAGATGGAGATAGAGATTGAAATTGAGATTATGGAGAAACAGGAATGGAAACAGATATCTAATAAAATGTCTAATGCCTAATGCCTAATATCTAATATCTAATGCCTAATGCCCAAGTAGCTATCTAATAAATCGTGTTTCAGCCCAGCGCTAAAACCCTGTAGAAGAAACAAAACACGCGTCGTTCGAGGATGTACCGTATCGTATCGTACCGTATCGTACCTATCCTGAGTAGAGTAGAGTAGGGTAAGTAAGGTACAATATAACAATATGTCCACGGGTATTTATGAAGATAAAGATGAAAATGGAAATGGAAATGAAAATGAAAACCCCCCAATACTCGGTCCTCGGTCCTCAATCTCGGTCCCGGTCCTCTTCCCCCAACCAATTTGCATAATTCATAGAATTGGGACCTAAGGTTAGGTAGGTAGTTAGATAATTAGCTACTACCTAGGACGGAAGCTCAAAATGTGACGTGCGTGCGTGCGTGCGTGCCGGTCACCTCCACGCTGTCAGTAAACCTAGGGCCCTAACCTTCCTGGACAAAACCCCGAGTTTCAAAATCAAGTTACTGTATGTATTCCTTTCAAATTTGGAAGATGGAGATGCAGATGCAGATGCAGCTAGAGTCACGGTCCTCTTCAGACTACCTACCTGAGTAAAGTGACTCGGGTTACTCGGGTTGCACGGGTCAAAATGGACGTGAGTTGGGGAAAACGAAACCCCCGAGTTTTGACAACCTAGGTACCTACGTAATGTATGTAATACAATACTAGGTAAGTAATGATGAGTGATTGATGATTAAGCTGGAGTAGGTATAGGTAGTGTAGTGAAGTGGAGACTCGAGAGTGACTGTGAGGATTAATGCTTCCGAGTCTAGAGTTTTAAATAAAACTCATCAAGCGAAAACGAGAACGAGAACAAGAACGAGATGGAGAACCTTATGAAGTGATTCATATCTGATTTTATTTTATTGTATGATATGAACTTGGCTTAACTTTTACTATCTACTTACTCAGATATTAGATATGTAAAACACACACACACGCGCAACGCATGCATGCATGCATGCATGAATCGTACGGTATCAATCTGAGGAGAGTTTTCTTTTTCCCTTTCTCTTTCTCTTTCTAAAAACATCTAATCATTATGATATCATGCTCCCAAGGCCGGGGATGAATGAATGAATAAATGAATGAATGAGATCTAGAACATGTGATTATTGATATTTGCGCTTTAATGCGATATAATGTGCATTACAACTAAAAACAACCCAATCTAAATCTACCTGGAGTAATTAGGTAGTAATTAGCAAGTACAGAGTACCTAGGATATGGATCTTCATGGAGATGAGGATGGAGATGAAATAACAAAACGAAACGAAAGCAAAGAAAAGGAAAGGAGAGGAGAGGAAATCTCGCCTAGATTTAAATATATATTTATACAATACAATACAGTACCTTCGTACTGTATATCCATATGTGTGACATGTAGAGTGGCAGAGTGCTGTGTTTATACTACACATGTGGTTATAATTCTCTATATTCATGAGTGGGATCCATAAGTAGGTAGGCTTAGTATTTATTGGTCATCACGATTCTCTTATATACTCCATAGAACTTAGCTCCTTAGTCACAACAATACTACGATGATTATATTATATGAACAATAACACATACATGTAGGTTTAGTCTGGATCGATATCTAGATCTATATCTCATACATACCTAGAGTATGGAGAAGAAGGCTGAGGCATATACTCTAGTATATAGATCGCCTTATCCGCTAACTAGCTAACTAGCTAACTACCTATCTATCGGGCTTGTTAGCGGGCTTGTTAGTTTCTTGGTTATTTACTCCAAGATTCTCGTTCTCGTTGCTTCTTTCTTTCTTTCTTTCTTTACGGGTTTTACCCCAAGGTTAGGTTCTCGTGTTCGTTCTCGTTCTCGTTCTCATTTCTTCTTTCTTTACCATGCGGGTTTTACCCGTGACTTGCGAATGGATTTAATGGGTTTAATGGTTTGACGATTAAAGTTTGTTTAATTGTTTGTTTATGGAAACCGTTTGATGGTTTAAGGGTTTGATCTACTGGGTTGTGTGGATTAGATTGGATTGGGTTGGGTTTCATATATCGTTACATATTCTGTTTGAAGACTTCTGAATTCTGGGAGGTCTTGGGACTTGAGGACGGAGACTTGAGAGAGTCTTAATAAAAATAAGTTAGATTTTCGAATTGGGATTTGCGAATTAGGATTTGGAATCAGAATTAGAAGAAAATATATGGGATAACCATATTCTAATTCTGAGTTCGAGTTCTGGTTCTGATACGGGTTCTGGTTGATTTTATATGATTTTGCGGAGAAACTTTTCCGTTTTTATTTGACGATTGGAAATTGGAAATTTGATATTTGAAGGAAGGACAAATAATGAATGGATTGAGCTTCATGTACGGTATTAGTTTTAGTATAAGTTCTAGGTAATTAGTAAGTAGTATATGGAGTACATAGAGTAAGATTACATGAAGGATGTAGATCTACCGGTATCTATCTTTATCGATATGAAGATCTACATTTTTTGATGGATGGGGTAAATTTCACTTGGAAAGGAAAGTTTGGAAGCGAGATGGGTTTTACTAGGTAGAGTAGGGTAGGGTACTCCGCATTGCTATGTGTAACGTGTTGTCATGGTTGTTGACTTCATATAATATCATGATCATCATAGGGGATTTTTCGCAAGATGATAATCTATGATTGAACTGTACGTGGAAGGAATGAACAGAATGACATCATTATCATCATCGTCATTAAACCCAAAAAAACTTAATAACTCTAAAAAATAACCACATCTTAATGAAATGAAGATCCTCCGGCCCGGCTCATCCAGATTCCAGATTTCATTTCCAAGTAAGGCTACAAGTTCCTATCCAAATATTTCACTATTGTCAAATTACATCATCATTCATTTCATCTCATCCATACTTTCATTCAAGGCTCGGTTCCTCGTAAAAGAAACTCACCGATACGAGCTACAAAGCCTGCCAATAGAAAAGGTCTAGAATCTAGACACTGGGAGATTTTTGTGCCGAAGATTATTCTTGAATGGTTGTTCGATCTGTATCCATATCTGTATATGAATCTGTATCTCAACGATCTCATGAATGGGGCTTTAACCTAAGCCTTTAGTGGGCCCCAGCCGGGCCTACAGTTTCGGTTTCCAAAACCCAAACTTTTCACACCTTAAGATAAGGTAGGTAGGTAGGTAAGTGAGAGATAATTCTCTAATTCTCTACCTAGGTAATAAGCTCCAATATCCTACCACGTTTAACAGAGAGAGAGAGAGAGAGAGAGAGAGATGCATCATCAACTACAACAATCCGGCCCACAAATCCCCAGTTCATCCCTCGCACCGGTGAAATTAGAAACTCCATTGTATGCATTATCCAGTGCCCATTGATGAATCTATTGGCATCAAATTAGTTCAAGTCAGGTCAGGTCAGGTCAGGTCAATAAACCCAGCCAGTCGCAATACAATGTATAGCCTAGAGAAGGTTTTTGCAATTTGAAGTTGAGGGTTAAGGCTAGGGCGTGGTGTAGGGGTTTATTGTTGAGTTCCATTTGGGGTCGCGGAGGTAGCCGAGGGTGAGTCGGATGGCGTCCTGGGTGGTGGATGTTAGGAGACGGGGGGAGAGGGGGAAGAGATGAAGGAGGAGGAAAGAGGGTATACGTACAAGACGATTGAATAATCTAGATCGATACCCGGGAGTGCGGCGGCTGCTTTATTGCAGAGTTAACATAACAGGCTTCATATAGATTTGGAAAAACATCATAATATAATGCAAATTTCCCCATCTCATGTTGCGCTCGGGGATCCTGAAAATAGTCATGGTTTTTCCAGAAAAATTGGATAGCCATTCTCTTTATCTAGGAAAGGTTCGTGTGTCTCTGAAGCATTGTCATGTTGTTTTACTTTTACTTGATGATAATTCTTCCAGCGAAGAAAATATAATTTCATGTTGAATAGAGTGAGGAAGATTTTAGGTGATGGAGGAATCAGAAGAACTCCAAGTTTATTCTATTCTGCTCTTTTTCATCGAGGGGACTTCAAGAGACCTTTAAAAGCTTGAATTTGTCGTCTTATCAGTAACATCTATCTTTAATCGAAACATCCTTTCTATTTCATCTATTTAGCATAAGATGTTCTGGATTTTGGGCTTTGAAGGATGTTGTCGTGATGACTGCATATGTATGTGCATTTCAGCTCAGAAAAGAGATCAAATGCGGGGAATTTAGTTCCCGGCTTACCTCTGTTAAGAATAATGTATGCATCGGATCGGACAATCAGATCAGCTTCAAAGGATTAAGCTTGTTTTCAAGAGATTCGGCTAGGAATTTCGGACGGGGGGCTTGACCGTTTGGCGGGGAAATAAATCCTTCAATGTTGATATCGGTAACTGGGATTTCGATCCTTTATCGAGAATCCAGAAGTTAAATCTGAAGAAGAATGAGACCACAGCGAATCATCAGGACATTGATGACATGGAAGTAGGAGCGCTTGCGTGCTTGAAAGTGTAGAACTCTGCATGGCTTAGCGTGGGATATATATATAAGACGGATATATGGATAATTCAGACAACATAGATTCATTAATCAGATTACGATGATGTTTCTGTGATTAGATGATGGTTTCAAGCTAAGAACCCCCCCTCTAGTGATTGGATATCCTTGTGCATCTTGAATAGTCTAAGGCTTATGTAGAAATGGCCGAAAGCGTGTGTAGCAATAGCCGGTTCATGTGTAGCGTCAGAAGGATTCTTCTTATTCTAATCCTTGCTCATAAAAACATAAAGCATAGCGAGTTTTGCAGTAAGCTACAACAAATTTCCATACAAAAGCAGTAAATAGATAGTTTTAATAACATCACAAGGGCCCTGAACATTTCAACAATATACTAACCCAGTATCCCTAAAAGTCATAGACCAAGAGTTAAACCACCCGTTAAGACACTCAAGCCAAACCGGATCTATGTCCTTCAGATTTAAACATCTACGAAAAGTTGAAGTCGGACAAAGTTCGCCCTCGTACCAACCTTCACTATAACTTGCGATTCGAATCTCTTCGAGACAAGGAAACATCGTAATGCGGAAGGATGGTGAAGTATTCAGTGAGAAATTAAGATGCAGTGATTTACCAGGCCACAAAACTACAGTGGCTTAGTGCATTGCATAGCATAGGATTATAAGATCTTACAGCACGCAAACTGAATTTTGATCGGTATGTAGGTTGAATGGTGATTAATGTAAAATCTGTCAAAAAGGTGGGCAGATACCACCTTCTCATTAGAGAAATCACCGCGAGAGTATTGGTAGAGATCGTAGAGGTCGTCTGGTGTACATGGCGTATTCACGAATGAATAAAGTAAAAAGCCGGGATGTTATTGGAACTATTACTAAAGAAGTCCAAAAGATCGACTGAAAAATAGAGATAGTTTCGATGGTGCCACGATAGTGATCCTGCCGTCATACTCATTCAAGAGAAGACGTCGAGAAGTTCTTTGCTGCATGCATTTGATAGTCTATAACGAAGTGAGAATGACAGATCTATGGTAAAAGAAATCTTCCTCGCGAGATTGATCTTGGGAACAGTCGGAGATCAGGAAGTTCAGGAAGTTGATGGATAAAGTAATGAGGAAAAAAGTGGTATAAGAAGTGGTAGTTCCTTTACCAAATTTGATAAGAAACATCAACAAGAACTTCAACTTTCCTGAACACCTCCATACAAAAGAAATCCAAGAAAACAGGGTCTCAGTTAGTACAAGAGATAAAAAGTTGCTTTAGAAGCATTGACAGATCAGAAAAAGGGTCAACAATGAAGACAATCTCATACCTTGCTCTTGTGGCATATCTTGCCTACGAGGCTTCTGCTTTGCCAGTTGCCAAGAGTGACAAGTATATTGGAACTAACAACGGCGTTACTAAATATGTTTTCGGGCACTCCAACCCCTCTTTTGTATGGATATGGTAACGAGAAGCGCGCTGAAGCCGAAACCCCTGCTCCTCCTTTTACGAATACGGTGATGAGAAGCGTTCAGAATCTGAAGCCCCAGCCCCTCTTTTGTATGAATATGGTGACGAGAAGTGTTCAGAAACCGAAACCCCCGCTCCTCTCCTCTATAGTTGTGGTGATGAACAATCCTAAGTACTTCAATCCAGTCCAACAAGTATACCAATACATAAATGTAGAACCACAACCTCAAAGTTCAAAAACAATACTAGTGACTGACATAAAGTCATAAAAATAGACGCAATGAGGATAGTACAATTTGAAATTGGATAGGATATGAAGAGCTTGACAATGGATTCAGTCAGTTTCTACTTGGAAACGGTTTTGATGGCTCGAGATAAAGATGGTATATGGATCTAAGTATAGCGTGGTGGATTTGCGATTGAAAACAATATTGTTTTCAATACTTTAGTTGTATGACTTGAAGATGCTTCCCCGTATCCACCTTCCATAACGTATTGTGAGTGTCTATTTATAAACTGGTAGACTGCCGGAAATATAATGCTGCGTTTCTAAAACCAAAGACTTCTTAGAAATGAATTGAAATATTCTTTCTTGCTTATTAATCGTCCACCAGTTGGTGGTGTCGGCCCTCAATGGTCTAGCTCCTCTCGATCTCATGTGGCCAGGATAGAAATTCCATATTAAATCTCTTGCAATGAATCATATAAGACGATAACAGACTGCTTTTATGATACTGACTTGATCGTTCGCTTGTAACATTTGGAGGGAGCTGCGCTGCACGGGTTTTACAGCCACGAAAATTCAGTTGGGACTGCGTTGGAGGAATTGAGCCAGGTGATCATGTAAATAACAAGAATCACCTGTACACACAGGTGAAGTATGAACCCAAATGAGAACGGCGGTAAAACCAATTTTCAAGTGAAATGATGGATCATTAGTATGTCCACGGGTATGTCATAAATCCAAGCTGGATGACATTCTCAATAAGGGAGAGTATATAAGCTCTCTCAGATCAATGGGTTTCAAATCTCAATTTAAAAAGATATCGATCTTTGATTCTATAAGAATGCGAACTAGAAGGGGGGCTATTACTAGGTAATCAACAAGAAGATATTTATCATCACCATAAGCATTATCGACATCTTTCTGTCCTTTCTGTCACAAAATGACTTTCATTATCGTTGATATTTCTTCTTATTAATGTTCTCATTAATTCTCATATTAAATATAAAGTCTGTCTATCTTTCTTTCCGTAATATGCTTTGCCCCAAAAGTTTATGGCATCATAGTTCCATTCGTCACATTAGAATTTTTCGTACTCTTGCTGGCATGAGTTTTCTACTTGCCATTTATTATTGTCTATCCTGAAGAAGTATATGAGTGAGGAAAAAGTAGCGGGAGAGGTAACCTTATTTTATAGGCGTGATGTGAGGGTTCATGGGCCAAGATGGATTGGTTGATAGTTCACGATATAGGAAGCTACTCTACTCAGATCTCAAGCTAGAAAAATGAATCCATTTCGAGTAGAAATATGAAGAACTCGCCAAATAAAGAGGCAGGATTTTTATAAAAATAGCCCCTCTCTCTCGACATATTCTTCCACAAGAAATAGGGATAACTGCGGGTAGAAGCAATGGAAATATGCTATCATGATTCTCCCACATTTCTTTGGTCATTTTGTTGCTCAATCTAAGGGACTGTATAGACTTTAGAGACCGCGTTCGACGATCTGAAATCAAGGAATACAAATGTATTGTTTGCTATTTTTAATGGCCCTTTTCCACTATTATTGCTGTATATACGGTCGGCCATGTATAAGGTTAGTGCCACATCACTTTTATTGCTTTTATCACTTTTCTATTATTCGTTTTTTTTTACTTTTATAATTTTATAATTTTTATTTTTGTAATGAAAAATGAATTATTTAAATACCCTAGCTCTTGCTCTAACTCTAGCTCTTGCTCTAACTCTAGCTCTTGCTCTAACTCTAGCTCTTGCTCTAACTCTAGCTCTTGCTCTAACTCTAGCTCTTGCTCTAACTCTAGCTCTTGCTCTAACTCTAGCTCTTGCTCTAACTCTAGCTCTTGCTCTAACTCTAGCTCTTGCTCTAACTCTAGCTCTTGCTCTAACTCTAGCTCTTGCTCTAACTCTAGCTCTTGCTCTAACTCTAGCTCTTGCTCTAACTCTAGCTCTTGCTCTAGTTCTAGCTCTTGCTCTAACACTAACTTTTATACTTTAGATAGTATAGTAACTCTACTTAGTAGCAACTTTCAACTTGAAATAAAGTTTTTCCGATTTCGGAATTGTACGAACTTATAAACGAACTTTAAATCTACGAATTTACGAATCATACGAATCATACGAACCAACTTACTCTAGGAATCGTACGAACCTAGCCTATATTGTTGGATAAATCACGTGCCTACGGCACGCAAGCGCATATAGCGCACATAGCGCACGGCTACGGCGCTAGCTTGCGCTAGCGGGCTTATATAGTTGATCTGTAGCACATTTGTTCTCCATTGCCTATAGTAATTTCAATACATATATAAGGCGCTTAAGCCTAGCGAGGAATGGGGGTTTAAGGGCTCGCCCCTATAAATAATACCAATAATACTAATATTTCATTAATAATAATACTAACCATTAAGGAAAATCTACGTAGGTATATATGTTATAAGGTAGGTCGACTTGCACATTCGCGAGCGCCATAAGGTGGACGTGGATGCCAAAGGGGCTCGAAGCCCAGTTCCTTGTCCGAATCGGAACGGTACCTAATCAAAGAAGAGAAGATGGGTTACAGCTCAAGTAGGTACCTACGTATGTACTTTTTGTTCCCAATGGCTCCGTAGATAGGTAAGATCAAAATATGTTTTTTAGGCAGAGGTTTAAAACCATGGGTTCTGTTTAGAGTATAAATATAAATATAAAAAAGAATAATAAAAATAAACCTTTTTCCGACCATCAAAATGATTGAATGTGGACTTCATTAGCATTTCCCTTGGTATTTGACACGCTAGTGCTCGTTTCAGAGAGACAATCCGTACATCTCCATCCTCGAGAGCATAATGAGCACATCGGCCTTCTTGCACACCTCCACTCCCCGTATTACTACTACAATAATTAAAATGCGAACGAAGAAACCCGTTGGATCCGGGGTAATGCTGGGGAACAGGACTTGAGGGCGATCAGCGGTGTATTCAATACCTTGGTCCGCTTTTCATCTCGTGGGGCATGGGATTGATGTTGGGTTTTATAAAGAAGGAATGAATCCCTTCCCTCTGGCGCTCTTGGATTTTTATTCATCTTTCTCACCTTCCTTCGTTCGTTCGATCAATCAGTCAGTCAAAATGGTTAAACTTACCTTTGTTGCTTTGTTCCTTCTCGCCAATGTTATTAGTGCACAATCGGGTTGCACTTACTGTCAATGTCTCTTTGCTAATGGTGATCATTGTTGCGTAACACCAACTTGGGTTCGTGATTTCTCTTCTTCTGCCTCCCTCCCCTCCTTCTCCCTCCCTCTGCCTCCATCCCCTCCATCCTCTCCATCCCCACCCTCTCCCTCTCCCTCGCCAAACTCCAAAACCCCCAAACCCCCAAACTAACCGCACCCCCCCCTTCCACCTACAGACCTCCGATGTCCCCAATATCGATTGCAAGTTGATTTGTTCGACCGCCCGTCGCAACGACAAAACGCAATACGGAACCAACTGCGATCGATCGGGAAAATACCAATGCGCCAATCTTTTTGAAATGCAGGTTAGGGCTCCATGTTACTTTAATTCGGCGGCACCTAGTCCCCACCCTCACCCTTAGGTGACGAGGAGGGGAGTGAAATAGGGAGGGGGTGAAGAGGAAGGAAGGGAGGGAGGGGATTGGACTCGGTGGAGTGATGTGGATGTGGACATACTCGGACTTTGAACTTAGAGTTGCGATGTTTAAACGTTTAAACGTCTAGAGTTGAGCTGGGGTTCCAAGGTTATTTCTGTTGCCAGGGGTAGGAAACCCACCTTCCAGTAACAGTGGTGGAGTTATCAAGTCACCTGAGCACTAGACTAGCGTAGAATTAGCTTAGGAGCAGTTTAGATCTTCAATCCACATCCACATCCTTCATCTCGGAAACAAGATCTACTATTTTGTCTTCCCCTTCCCTCCTTCCCCTTTCTCCTGACGTATTCAAATAAAATATGAAATGACACTTACGATCATCAAGACTTTGAGTGCTTGTTTAATGGCTTGGAGTTAATTCAATTAGAGTGTATTCTAAAGACGTATAATATTTGACATTATTATCTACTATAGCCTAAACCTTATTACTAGATACATGGATAGCTACTCTATAGAATACTATACCTACTATTATATGACCCCCACTAGTCTCACTCTATAACATTTTTTATATATATTATCTATAAGTTAGCTTAGTATTTATTAATTATTACAATTCTTTTATATAGAATTTTCTAACTCTATAGAACTTATTAGATTCTGAGACTATAATATAACGATGTCTATACTATATAAACAATATATATATCTTTAATACATTACAATAATAATATTTTGTTTAATTTATATATTATCGGCAATAGGTAGTATTTGAAATGTCCGTATAACTGATATGCTTTCGCTTTCCAAACACCACCACCTTATTTTATTAATGCAATTGGCCCCGTTTGTTCAATGAGCAACTCCCCGCTCTTTTGATTGTCGCATTTAAATACTCTGGGGAATCGTTATCGCATATCGCAACGCATATTGCACGCATATCAATATCGAATATCGAATATCACATCGCTTTGCAATTTTCTGAATACAGTATCGTTCTTACTTACACCTTCGGAATCATCTTCTTCATGAAATGTGAATCAATTCATGACTTTATGACTTCCCAATTGAATCAATGCGCATCATAAGTAAGGTAGGTAGGTATTACAAATACATAGATACTCATCCATACCATAAGCCCTAATTGTCCGATCCGATATACCGATATACCGATTCGATACAATTGATTCTTCCCATCCCAATCCCAACAGAACTTACCAAGAAAAAACCTCACACCCTCACACACCACAAGGATCCTCATTGTGAAAAAGGGCAAGAAAAAAAGGGAAAAAAAAAGAGGCTGCATGTGATGATTCTGCAAGTACAAGGGTTCATGTTCATTCTCACCTAAACCTATTGGATTGGATCTATTGGTTTCCATACGCAAGAAATACATGTACGGAGTGAGGTGTGAGTAATAACTGGTAGTGGTAGTCGTACTCATCAGGTACTGAGACTGGAACTGGGACTGGGAAAATATTACCTGGGAACGGCACGCTGCGAAAATCCAAGGACCAAGTATTTCTCTTCTTTTTGCCTCTTCATCTTCATCTGCATCTTCATTACCTCATCCTCATCCTCACCACCCTTCTTCAACCCAACCCAACCCCTCTCTCTCCCTATCTATCTACCTCGTATCCAAACCCGACCGGACGCGATAGTTAACTCAAAAATTGAATATGTGCACAACTCACCCTACCAACCCATCACCAGCATCATTATCAACATCAAAAGCCACTCCAAAATGTCCTTCAACCCACTAATTCAATCCCTCCCACCAATGTCCCCCCTGCAATCCAGTCTCCCCACCTCCCTCCTCCTAACCTGCGCCGCGACGGCCGTCTCCCTCCCCATCCTCGTGCAAACCCTCCTGACGCACCTCTCGGCCTACCAGCGCGCGCCCCAAGACCTCACCACCTACCTCGCGGTCCTCGAATCCAGCGTGTCGGAAAACGCCTCGTACGATCACGACATCAGTCGGATCTCCAAGCTCGAGGATCGCCTGCGCCTCGCGGGCATGGTGCGCGAGATCCAAAAATCCGGCGATGAATTGAGAGGTCTTCTGGATGGCATGGTCCGCAAGGAAGATCACAAGAGGTTGAAACTCGGGTGTCGCATCTTGTGGGGCACGACCCGACGGGATCTCGAGGAGCGAGTGCGCAAATTGGATTTATTGCGCATGCGCTTCCTCGTCGTGTATTTGGGCATGGTGGCGGCGAAAACCGAGGTGGTACTTAAGGAGAAAGAAAAGGAGAGGGAGAGGGAAAAGGAAGATGCCGATAAGGTTTCGGGGATGGGGTTTGGACCGCTGGGATCTCCGATTCGGAGTAAGTCGTTGACGAATACTTTGAGCGAGAATATTAAACGTACTCCGCCTTTAAGAAGGATCACGAGTAATGCCATGGGACACAATGAGGGAACGGGAAGTCCCCAGAGGAATGGGTGGTTGGGGGTTGTGAGCGAGTTGCAGAGCAGTCCATTGATGCACAAGAGACGGGCATCGGTGGAACAGAGTTCCTCGGTGGGAAGTCCCCGGAACGAGAAGTTTGCTCAGTTTCCGTAAGGGGAACGCTTTGGGATTCTCCCGGAAAGAAAGACACCGATTCAATGATCGCAAAGGAGAATGAATCCCGGAATGTTTCAGTTTGGGGAAAGAAAGCCCAGGGCAAGGAAGGCAAGGGTGCTTTGGAGTATCGTTGCACGTCGATGATACATTACGAACGGGATTCGTTGCACCATTTCCCTCGCCTTCATTTCATGTGCGCGGCAACACGACATTTGCGAAACTCTTTTTTTTATCATGATTCTTTATGAAATATACGGTGGATAGATACCTACCATACGAAATGAAATGACTACACGAAACGACACGACACGACACGACGAACGGGAATGAAACCAGAAACCCAGAAAACAGATTTTATGAACACGAATACGAATACAAATACAATCATTGGCAAGCGCCATCCACGAACCCGAACCCGAACTTGCAGCAGAATTTTAACAGACGAATTTACGAATATCAGGAATGAAGTAGTTGGTACAGGTAGTGAGTTTGTGTTGGGAAGATAGGAGGGAGCTGGGTTATGAGGATGGGATGGATTGGGAAGATAGGAGAGAGCTGGGTTATGAGGATGGGATGGATTGGGATGGGATGGGATGGGATGATGATGATGATGATGATGATGATGGATGGGATGGGATGGGATGGAAAGATGCGAATATCGTTGATTGATACTTCTTCAGGATTATACCCCCTTTTTTTTATGTGGATGGATGGGCGGGCCGGCGCATTTTGATTTTTTTTTTTTGGTTCTTTTTTGGTTCTTTTTTCTTGGTGGTTATAGTGGTGGGTAGGTGGGTGGGTGGATGGATATTGGATTTTTGGATTTTTGGATTTTGGGTTGGGATGGGATGGGGGTTAGATGGGGATGGAGATGAGGATAGGGATGGTGGGATCTTCACGTCTAGAAATTCTTGGGATTTTTGGGATGGATGGTTGGTTGGTTTGGATCTTGGATTAGATGGGGGATGGGATCTTCAAGTCATTGGATGGAATCTTCACATCATCAACTTTCCAAATCACTGGATCACTGGATCTTCACGTCGAGAAATCCTTCAACTCTCCAACTCGTTCTAGAAATACACATCTACCTCCCTACCTACCTACCTACCTATCTATCTACCACCCAATTGAAAAGAGGAGCGAGCGCCTCCCCAAAAAAGAAAAAAAGAAAAAAAAAAGAAAAAAAGGGGAAGGAGGTGAGGGAGGTGAGGGGACATGTTACATAGATACCTAGGTAGGTAGCTTTTTGGAAATCTTTAGAGAGAGAGAGAGAGGGGTGTGGGGTGTGGTGGGGTGTGCTGTGGTGTGCTGTGGTGAATGGATTTTCGATCTTATAGAATTTGAGAGGTTGAGAATTTGAGAGGTTGAGAATTTCAAAGGTTGAGAATTTGAGAATTTGTGAGGTTGAGAATTTGAAGGGGATGTGATTATAGGTGATTGTGATTGTGCATGTGAATTTTCAAATACCTATCTACCTACCTTCCTACCTTCCTACCTTCCTACCTTCCACATACTTACTTACAATACAAAATCCCGAGGTCTTCGTCTCCTATTCATTCATTCGTATTTGGTGTATGAAATTGGATGGGGTGGGATGGGATGGGATGGGATGGGATGGATGAAGAATCAAGTTTTGCCAGATGGGTCTTGATTCTCATCCATCCATCTATTTATTCATGCATTTATTTATTCATGATGGATGCATCTATTCATGGATAACTTGACTCAACTTAACTGAACTGAACTTAAATTGAATCCAATCCATAATAAATCCAGTGAATCCAATCCAATCCAATCCAATCCATTTCATTTTGTATACTTCAAATCCATCACACATCTCACACATCTCACACACACACACACACACACACACACTCTCTCTCTATATCTCTCTCTCTCTATATCTCTCTCTCTCTATATCTCTCTCTCTCTATATCTCTCTCTCTCTATATCTCTCTCTCTCTATATCTCTCTCTTTCTATATATCTCTCTCTCTATATCTCTCTCTCTCTATATCTCTCTCTCTCTTCTAATTAACGATCTTCCAATCTTACAATCTTACAATCAATCGCAGATTCCATTCATTCATTCATTCATTCATTCATTCATACACTACTGCCTGCCTCTCTATCCCCATCCCCATCCCCATCCAATCATCCCCATCCAATCATTCACAGTTCACAGTTCACAGTTCACAGCCCACCTACAGTATAATATATCTTTTAATTCAGCTCTTCTCTCAATCTCTCAACCTCCCACCATACATCCCACCACACACCCCACCACATCAAAACACATGATGATAAGCCCAATAAACCCATAAACCTAATATCAAATATCAAATAAAAACCACAACCACAACCATAACCATAAACGGTTTCCTCCCCCCCTCTCCCCCTTTCCCCCTTTCCCCCCCTTCCCAAAACCCACAACCCACAACCCA
>JANPYM010000009.1:549504-582467 GCA_025890175.1 Ciborinia camelliae
CTCCCCCTTTCCCCCTTTCCCCCCCTTCCCAAAACCCACAACCCACAACCCACAACCCACTAAACCTCAAAGATTTCCCCCAACCCCTCACCCCCAGCCCTCCTATTCTCCAACAGATCCAACCTCCAGCCCTCCCAATCCTTCAACCCCCGCTTAACCTCCTTGATCCTCTCAATCCTCTTCATCGCCTCCTCCTGCTGTGCCTTGCGAAAGGCTTCCTCGTCGAACTCGAGGTCGTCATCATCCAACAAATCATCGTCGTCTTCCGCCCCTCCATGCGCATGTCCATGTGCATGTGCATGTCCCATCGGTGCCGTGCCTCCCGTGATCGCATTAAAGCCACTGGTCAAATAACCTCCAATTCCTTTGCCTTGTGGTAAAACCCCGCCCTTTCGAGCGTGAGGACTTCCGCCTCCAGAACCTCCCAAATCCACATCTGTGAATCTCGCCCCGGGACTTGTAGCCCCATCATCACCCTCCATTTCCCTTCTCCGATCTCTCCACACTCCCCGTCGCAATTCATGTACTTCCGCCTCCAAATCCCTAACCTTCTTTTCTAGCCGTTGTCTCTCCTCATTCTCCAACTCATCAACCCCATCATCATCAATTCCTTGCGCATCGCGTTTCTTCAATCTATCTCTTTCTTCCTTTAGACGAAGATTTTCATTCTCGAGACTTGCAAATCGAGTTTTGAGATCCGCTGCTTCCTTTTCCATTCTTTCTCGTTCCTTTCTTTGGGCTTGCGATCGCGTATCATGTTCCTTGTGAAGCGTCGTAAGAGTAGAAACTTTCTTTTCAAGCGCCTCCACTTTCTTCTGAAGTTCATCGCTGTGTGTCTTGGCTTCCTCTGCTTCCCTTTCTAAAGTGCGTAGTTTTGTTTCTGCGGATATACGTTCGCTACCTTCCTTAACAGCCTTTTCAGTTGTTCGGTCGAGGTTCTTTTTTAAGTCTCCCAATTCACGTTGCGCATTCGCAGCCGACTTTTCACTCCTTGCTAATTTATCCTCGAGGGCGGTAATTTGTTCTTTTTCCACAGATGATCCTGACGCGATACGCTCAAGCTGTGCCCGAAGGTTAGAAATTTCAATTTCCATAGACTCGATTGTCGAGGATTTGGAACGTAGCTCGACTTCTAAATCCGATGATGCTGGTACCGATATCGAAGGTGAAGATCCATGTTTTCGCGAGGATGAAACCTGAAGTTGTGTATTCTGTCGTTGGAGCGCCGCGATTTCTGATTTCTGCATGATCCAATTAGCCTCCATACCAAACTTACACTATGCACCAGTACTTACCAACTTCTCCACCTCCTCCGAAGACCCAGTACCAGTACTCTTGTCCCCTTTAGTAGACTCTCCATCCGCCTCCCTCAAATCCTCCAATTCTTCCTCCGCTTTCTTCCATCTCTTTTCTCCATCCCCCACCTCTTTGCTCAACCTTTTATTCTCCCTCTCCAAGTCCTCAATCCTCAAAGCTTGTTTTCTATAAATATCAGGCGCCGTATCACCACTAGGACTGAAAGCAATATCTGGAGAAAGAGGTCCTGAAGCCTGTCTAAAAGAAGACGACCTCATCTTTGATTGCACCGATAACGAAGGCGATCTTTCATGTCTCGAGGGAGAATTGAGTTCCGATACCTTCTCCTCATCTTTGTGTTCGGAAGCTTCTGCGAGCTTTTCCTCTTTCTTTTCTTCCTCGTCTTTTGTCTCTTGGGGTGCGAGTGCTTCAGCAGGAGCTTCAGCAGGGGCTTCAGTTGGTGCTTCAGCGGGAGTCTCGGGCGTCTCTTCACTCTTCGAAGCTTCTGCTACAGCTTCCGTTTTCTCTTCCTTTTTAGCCCCCGCCTTCTTTGCCTTTTTCTTTTTCATTTCCTCTACCTACATGCAATGCAACTCATTAGTATCTACCACCAAAATATCCCCTCAAAAGACCTCTCAACCGTTTCCCCCTCCCCCCCTCACTGGACCATCCCCCCATAACAAAAACAGGACAACATACACGTTTCTTAGCGGCCGCAAGCTTTTCAGCTTTAGCTTTTTCCTCCGCGTCTGCCATATTGAATGATATCCAGTTCCCGGCGTAACTTCTTTCGTCCGTCACACCAAGATACGATTGCGAAAACGAAGCACGAGTCGTGAGAATCGTGGGGTGCAAATGGTCCGAAAATCCGTTGATGTTCAGACCAGCTTGTCCCTCCGGGTAACCTTCACATGCCAGATTCACGCTAAGCTTAGCTCCCGCTTTACCGACAAGGAACATCTAATCTTGGCCGATATGGCTCTAGCCAGGCCCGCAACCTCCACATCCATATCCGCATCCACCTTAGTTGTTACCTTTATCAGTTGATCTTCAATTTCCTGTCTATTCTTGCCGCCTTAATCTCATTTTACTTGTTTTCTGGTAATTACTTCCTATTTGAGCGGATCGGGATTCTTCTCCTATTTGTATGGCTTTTTGGACTTTCTACAATCAATGTCAAACCAGTTAATCCATAAATTACACAACGCATACAAACCACTATTTATCTATCTCTGGTCGGTTCAACCAACACCCAAAATCCACAACCCGCAATGACATCCTCCTCCTCCTCAACCTCCAACCCGAACCCTAACCTCTCCCTCCACTTAACCGATCCATCTCTCACACCCCTCCTCTCCAGCTCCTCCAACTCACATCCCAGCTCCCCCCAAATCCGATCTCTCACAGCCCTATCATCCACCGCCCTCTCTGCCTACAATTCCTCCCTCCATCTCAACCTTGGAACGCCACAACGAATAATCGTCGAAACCAACGCATCAGGTCCCATCCTCCTCCATTCCTTTATCGCACCCACATTTTCTACGGCCCATGCCAGGCCTATTCGAACTCACTACCCATCTACACATACACATGCACACAATAAGCGAATAAATGGATTAGAAAACATAGACGGGGAATCGAGCACGCAGAGTTTAGAAATTCTATCTGCGGCTCGAGAGGAAATGCGACCATTGAGTGGCACAACCGAGGGAAGTCATTCGGAGCAAGAACATGACATGAGGGACGAGGGAGTTCAGGGTCCCTTATTCGTAGGGACAGTTGTGGCGAGGTCGGCAGATCAAATAAGGGAGGCGAGGAGGGCAGCAAATAGGATTGAGATTGTTGCGAATGGGTTTCAAAGAGAGTTGATAATAGAAACGGAGGGGAAGAGAGAGGCAGAGAATGAGGGTATGGCTGGAGATGGCTGAGTCATTTGCAGACTTGCAATAATTTCGGATGGATGTGAATGAAGATATTAAAAATACACTAGCGATGGGAGGCTGCTTTCCTACCGCATATTAAAAAAACAAAAGCTTCTGGGTGGAGATTAAAAGAACAAAATAGAGGGGTAGTTAGATATCATGTAGATGCGAAAAGAGGGGTATTCTAGGGGAGCCACATGAGAGCTTGGACCACAAGTATCTTTCAAAAAAAGCCCAAGCAACACAGATAGGTGGTACACATATAAACATTGTAAATATTAAAAAATGGTTTGTTCATAAATCATTTGCTTATTTTCATAGTCTATTTGGCGAACTACACCCAGGACCTGCATTATTCATAAAATGCGTCAAAACCAATCGCGATATCCTTGCTAAATATTTAAATAAGTTGCTTGAAAGCTCTGTTGAGAGGGGAGCGGATGTTAGGAACGTTCTTCCAGAAATCAACAGTGGCGACAGCACGCTTGGAGATGCCTTCTGGTGTGAATTCGAACTTCTAAAGTGGGGGTTAGCACTATTCATAAACTCTAGATCTGATTGAAATTGAAAACATACCTTGTAAACATCCTTGTAAGCACCGGAGGCACCAAATCTGTTAAGACCGAATTGCTCGTGGGTGTAACGTTCCCAACCCATGGTTGTCATAACTTCAACAGACAAGGATGGGATACCATCTGGCAAAACGCTGAGTCTGTACTCATCTGATTGAGCATCGAAGACCTCGAAACAAGGAATAGAGACGACACGTGCAGTGAGGTTGTGCTTCTCCTTGAGATATTTGACAGCATCAACACAGATACCGACCTCGGAACCAGTGGAAACGAGGGTGATGTCTGCCTTCTCAGCATCGTGCACAACGTAACCACCCTTGATGGCGTGGCCGATTGTGGAGTTCTCGAGCTGAGGAAGGTTTTGGCGGGAAAGGGCGATGATGGAAGGAGTGTGCTTGGAGGTCAAGGCAACGTAGTAAGCTGCGCTGGTCTCGTTTCCATCAGCTGGACGCCAGACCATGCAGTTGGGGAGAGCACGGAAATGGGCCAAAGTCTCGATAGGTTGATGGGTTGGTCCATCCTCACCAAGACCAATGGAATCGTGGGTAGCAACCCAGATAACACGTTGTTGAGACAAAGCAGAGAGACGGATTGCACCAGCAGCGTATGAAACGAAGTTAAGGAAAGTTCCTCCGTATGGGATAACAGTTCCGTATGCAGCCAAACCGTTCATGACGGCACCCATGGCGTGCTCACGTACACCATATCTGATGTATCTTCCGGACCAATCACCAAGACCGGTAGCAGGAGGTTGGAAATCAACAGCCTCCTTCCATCTGGTCAAGTTGGAGCCAGTTAAATCTGCCGAACCACCAACAAGTTCTGGGATAGCTTCGTGAATCTTTTGGAGAACGATCTCGGACAATTTTCTTGAAGCGACGGCGTCATCGGATGGAGAGTATGTTGGGAGGTTCTTCTCCCAGCCTTCTGGAAGCTCTCCGGTCAAGCGGCGCTTGAGATCGGCAGCCTCTGAAGAGTACTCTTGGCTGTACTTCTCAAGCAATTGGTTCCACTCCTGCTCCAATGCAGCACCATGGGATGCGCGCTGGTGGCAAATATCGTAAACTTCTTGTGGAACAACAAAGGACTGTTCGGGATCGAAACCGAATTTCTCCTTAAGTTGCTTAATGTCATCGGCCTTGAGAGGGGATCCGTGAACACCGTGGGTGCCTTGTTGCTTAGATCCGTAACCAATGATAGTTCTGAGCTTGATCATGGAAGGCTTGTCCTTAACGGCTTGGCACTTCTTGATAGCGGCCTCCATTGCTTCCAAATCGTTGTCACCATCGGTAACAATCTCGACGTGCCATCCATATGCTTCGAATCGCTTTACAACATCTTCAGTGAAAGCAACGTTGGTGTCACCGTCAATGGAGATGTGGTTATCATCGTAGATAGCAATAAGGTTGCCCAATTGCAAGTGACCAGCCATTGAAGCGGCTTCAGCGGCAACACCCTCCATCAAACATCCATCACCGAGGAAACAGTATGTATAGTTGTTGATAAGCTCAAATCCAGGCTTGTTGAACTCGCCAGCGGCGTGTTGTTGTGCGATGGCAAGACCAACAGCGTTGGCAATACCTTGACCAAGAGGGCCGGTGGTGACCTCAACACCATCGGTATCGGAGGATTCTGGGTGACCAGGAGTGTGACTATCTATCGACTGAATAGGGAACAAATTAGCTGGAAGTCAGGATTGCAAATCACGGGGCAACTAACTCTGAAAGCTTTGATATCATCCATAGACAACTTGTAACCGTAAAGGTGGAGAAGAGCATATTGGAGCATGCATGCGTGTCCGTTACTGCAATTTTCGGACAATTAGCTTTTACATTTCAAGCTACCATGTAAAGATTCGTTGGCAATAACACAAATGTAAGGATCAAGTCATGCCATAACTAAATTTTCCCATCAAGTACATAGTCATGTCATGGCCCTTCAAATGCATCGCCGTGGAAAAGCATCAAACGTGAAAGGCATTGATCCTCAAACCATTCAATTGAGTTAGGAAATGATTGTGACTTACGAAAGAACAAATCTATCGCGGTTAACCCAGCTTGAGTTCTTTGGGTTGAAGTTCATGATCTTGTTGAAAAGAACGTGGGCAACTGGTGCCATTCCCCTAAATCCTTCATCAGCAAACGGATATTATTGTGCCAGCTCTGTAGAACTCACATAGGGGCTCCGGGATGACCGGAGTTGGATCTAGCGGTAGCATCGGCCTTGTAGATAAAATGTCAGTACTCATTTTGAAGATTTTGATACTGCGTTGTGGTTTCCAGGAAGCTTCTGGTGACCGATTGCGGGGCAAATTCCCAATGAAATGGGACAGGTCACTTACAGCGAGAACACGGATGGTGTTGATAGCAAGTGTGTCAACTTCTGTGAAACCCATGATGGCGATATTAAATGAAATATGATTTGGGTATATTGGGTATGAGAATTCTTTGAAGAAAGGTTGTTGAGGAGAAGTGATGAGAGGAGAAAGATGAAAAGAAGATCAAAGTGAAGTAAAGTAAAGTAAGAAGTAAGAAGTAAGGAGGGGCGGACCCAAACAGATTTTGAGCGTATTGGCTTGCTGTTTTGGTGGGGTGAAATAATGAGCCGTGACGACAGAAATTCGGAATAAGTGGGGGGTTTTCACCCTTCAACCCTTCAAAACGTGCTTCATCACCCCTTCATCCTTCACCGAGCTCTTTCAAAAATCCAGATGGCAGTTGGTCGGGATGCCATGATCATCGGCAATTAGCGGATTATTCAGCAAAATGATGGTGATAACCCAAGGTTCCGGTGAATTGAGAATAGGTAGGTGTAAAGTAGACAGATAGTATAAGAAGGTAGGTATATACATACATACTGTCCATGAAGAGTTTTTAAGATCAAAAATATATCTGAGCCAACAATCAATGGAAGATGTGTAAATACCTACCTAACAACTAAATCCAAATTCAAATCCAATCCAAATCCAATCCAAATTCAGGTACGGTCCGCGGGGTTCATTGATGGCACTACAGTACGGTAGTCCACGGATCGCGGCCACCAGTAACCAGTTTATTTTAATCTTCGCTTTTAACCGCCCCTATTGCAATCAGGGCCGACAACCGCCAAAAAAAGTCTATCACGGGCAATACCAGGTAGCTGGAGGACGAAAGAGGTATACCTACAAAGTATATTTTCGCCGGTGTTTTGAAGCTACCCGGTAAGGTACTCAAGAATTCATTTTTGCGTCTTGTTTTGCAATTCATTATACCAAGGAGATGAGTAAAAGTAAGAAGGGAGGAGGGAGGAGTACCTACAAGGCAAGTGAGTGCAAGTGACTTGCAATCTTTTGACCAATCTCCAAGATGAAGATATCGTGATTCTGTTCTTACATTATTACATAGGTACCTATGTACCTCACTTCATTTCACCTCCCATCGGTTTTAAGACGGCATTGTTCCGAGGGCCAAGATATATCAAGCATTTAAAGCTGCTGGACCCGTTTCTGGGATCCGTTTGCTAGGTAAGAACAACAATACTATTGGATTATTATTATTATACTAGGTACCTACCTACCTGAGGTGTACTTGGGTATTACAAAGAAATGAGAAGTTTCATACACGATATTGTAATTCTACATCCTCATCTTCGAGCTCATCATCATCATCAGTACCAATCCCAATAATCCCAATACGGAGTACTCGGGATACCCAGAATCCGATAGATGCACCAACACCAACACCAACCAACATTTAGAAGTGGTTTGCTTTCCCATGCTTTGCTACCCCGAGTTGAAGAAAACCCATCAAATATCATCTGACCAATCCCATCCCTCTTATCGATAGATACAGTAATCGTATGCCCCTCGGGATTTAAAGTCTCGAGTCTCGACTTCTCTCTCCCTACGTAGAACACAAGAACACAAGAAATGATTTCTAAGCGACCCTGACTGATCGTGTCGGGTAGGAGTACTAAAGTACAGGTAAGGTATGATCCATCTACCTTTACAAGCAGCATATGATATAATATATCCGACCATCCATCCATCCATCCATCCGTATCATCAGCACCCCAAAGTTCTAAGAATATGCCCTCCCCAATCAGATTCACGAAATGATGTATGTAACCCAACGGGCTGATCACCTACATAGCATTCGGACCATCGCGGAGATAATGGCCCTCGAGCATATGCGGTGCCATGCCATTCGGAAGCGTCTACACCTGGGATGAATCACGCACGGTACCCAAGAACCCCGGCGGCGCTCATGCTCTGCTCGCTCTATCGGCGTGGGAAATTAATAGGTTCTTCGGTACCTAGGTATCTAGCTAGTTCTGGTCGATATATGTATGATAAGAGCTACCTACATTGGAAGGTACTAGGTACTATAGATATGGATGTCGCCGTCGTCGTTTGTGTATTTATCCTCGCCGAAGTACTACTACCTATATCTAGGTATTTATGATTTATTTTCGGGGGCCATGTATGCCTGCATAGAACATAGAAAAGGTAACAAAAAATATGACGCCGCGATTTGGATCCCTATTTTGCTCTCGAGATGAAGGATATGTATGAGGTGCACAATAAAATACGATGTATGGTATCTGATCTGATTGATCTGATTGATTGATTGATGGATTGATGGATTTCTTCAAAATCGTGGCTTGCTTACCGCATCTTCCAGAAGATTCAAAAACTCGTATGATCATGCCATCAACGGCGTCGCTTGTGCAGTCCTTACACCTACGAAAGGTGCATGCTATTGCTCCGCAACCTTCATCTCAAGTCCCATCTAATATAGGTATGATATGCTATGGAATTATGATATGGAATTTTGAAGGTCTGAAAATCTGCAACCGAAAAAATTCACCGGGTGGGATCAAAGCTCGTTCAGAAACCAGGCATCATCCAAACGCCAGAGAATATTATCATTGGGTATATACCGTACATACAAAGTGAAGCATGTGATAGATGCGGATCGTAACATAAACTCCCCATGGCCGAGAGTGCATGCCTCCCATTCCACCAAGAGCCCCGTCCGATCCGTCTTTTGCAATCCCCAACACTCCATGCTCCGAGGGCGCCACCAACGCCGGAAAATCACACCCGAATCCGTAACCTATTCTTTGGACGGTCCACCCTCCTCCTGATCAAAGCAAAACGCAGAAACGTCAAACAGCAGCGGATCCACACTCTCCACCCTCGACTCGTCCCAAACTTTGCCATTGGATCCCTCGAAATCCCTCGGCGATCCCGATCCCGGTCGCTCGGGGTGGCCTTTCTCTTTGCGCAGTCGATCTAACTCTTGTTTGACGCCCGCATACTCCACTTGCAAAGACTCATATGACCGCGATAGATCATTATGACGACCCTCCAGCTCCTCCAGTCGCTGTTCGAGCTCCCTCATATGTTTCTCCTTCCTATCCCTGAAGGCTCGTTGAGAAGCGCGGTTTTGGGCGCGGCGACGCTGGGGGCCATCAGCATCTTCGCTCGGGAGGTGACATAGAATGGAGGCTACTTACCGAATGCACGTGTGACGCAGCTGCTTTGTCATTTCCACTCTTTCTCCTTCGTCGATCGTGATCGTCGTAAATGCCTTCGATATCCAACTCCACCGGTATCAAACCCACGGGGACACCGTTTGCTTGATATTGCATGGGAAATGGGGGATATGTCATAAATGTATTCCCTCCGTATACGTGATCGTTTCCTCCATATACGTGCTCGAAAGTCTATAGAAATCATGAGATCCCGAAAAGAAATTTTTCTAGGTGATGTTTGTACCTACATTGCTGTTGAGTGGCGAGCTTGCTGAAGACTCACTTGAGGTGTCGTATAAATTAATGTCTCCTGCAATCAAATATGGATCGGCAGAACCGTCGTGATGATGAAAGTGATCTGCTGCCATATCGAAATAATCAAAATATATCTTGTTATTGAGAAGTAGTATGTGGTCGCGAGGAAAGACGGAATGTTTATAAGATCAAAAGGGGGTTCGAGTCTGACTTGCGAGGGTATGACGATCAAATGGTATTTGGCAAGTCTAATCGGAGGGGGACTCAGGACCTTTAAATCTTACATCCTCGAAGACAGGATTGGGTAGCGGGCAAAGATAGCCCCGACGCATCGCGGGTGGGAACGAACAAGCCCCATCGCTGTCGCTCCCAACTCGCATACCGCTGTTCATCACCGACAATACCGCTTGAGGGAAGCGTTGCAACCAATCACGAGGAGCAAACGGCTCAGAGGAAGCGGTAACCAACTTTCCCTCGCGACATGGGATGGATACAGTGTTCTGCATGGCAATCCCTAGGGATACATGGCCCTTTGCTATCTTCTGCCACGATCCTGACATCCCCAGCGCACACGCACCAGTCAAACGCATGCGATCCTCCATGTCTCTCCTCTGTTTTCATGTAGGGGGGGCACCACACCACTAGGTCGTACGGGAGGTCGCACTGCGTGTGAAGCTTTGACGCAACATGGACGACATGGGCTTGTGGGGGGGTGTCTCGTCATCCAGTCAAAAGATGGAGGCGTCTCTTGTCCCTCATTACATAACCATCCTCACCAAAATTTGGCCTGCTTACTTGATGCCATGTTGGTGAGACCCCCGTCGCAACTCTTGCTGACAATTCCTTTTCATCGCTGGTAAAGATCTCTAGCGTGCACATCCTGGTCGCTGCATACTGATTTTCTTGCTGTTTTCGTCCTGGTGGACCTCGTACTGCGAATGCAGGCTGACTGCCAAGACCCGTTCCTCGGACATACACTTTCTTCTACATATGGATGATTTTTGGGGGGGGAAGATGAGTTTTGCCTGATGTTTTTTTTTGGACGAGAGAAGTGCGAGAGTTATTTTATGGCATGGGTATGAAATGGAATGGGATATGAGATAACATCCCATGTTTGACCGTTATATACAATGGTAATAGAAGACATTACTCTCGAAATTTCATACAGGCGTCTAGTCCAGTCTATCCAAATCAAGTCACATCAATTCATATCACATTATTCGTACCTACGTATAAACTGCAGAACATACTAGGTAATTACATACCAAGAGAGAATTATCTTATCACGCCTCCCGAGTCCCAAACGCAACAATGATATCGAAGAGCGGCTGATAAGTGAAGACCAAGTAACCCAAAGCTTGGCCTCAAACATTAAAATAACGTCTGTAGGATTCTTACCTCCCCTCCCCTACCTGGTCAGCACTCCACCCATCCAATCCCAACCCATCCCATCCATCTCATCTCACCACCCGCAGATCCCCCAAAGAAACTCGGATTTCACCTCCCCCCCAAGAATAGATGCCGTAGGATTTCATCAGCGCCAGCATCAGCATCATCATTCATTCATCGATTCATCGGTCATCCCAAGATTCCATGCGGTTGTCTTGGACTCTTGGTTGGATTTCCCCATTTTACAGGGAGAGAGGAAGGAAGCCCCTGGTTATCCGAATCTTTCCCTTTTCGGAATTAGTCCGCTTTGTTTGTTTCTGGACCCTGAATACAGGTGGTCGCTTTGTATACCTAGATAGCACTGAGCAGATTGCAGATTGCATCATATCATATCAATCATATGAACACGAACGAATGGATTTCCTCGGGAAATAAAATAAGATGATTGGTTATACGCTCACCGGCGCAATATATTCTTGCAGCAGAATACCTAGATAGATGACAGACAGGTCCTCGCATTTCGCCCTTTCGCGGAAATTTTCGCCATGTGTATGTCTATGTATGTCAGATAAGGTTAACTAACCATGGATGGCATTGTAACGTTGGGAGAGGAGAGGAACATCGAAGGACCCTTGCGAGATGGATCCTAGATCTTCATATTCTATTTATGTCACTTATTTCCTTGCTGATTTGGAACTAGATGTTTTACAATTTACTCTATCCCTCTATACCTACAGAGTAGGTATAGATAGGTATGAATACCGAATCCCGATGGCGGATGAAAGCACTTAGATGTAAGTAGGCGGATGAAATGATGAAATGGTGAAATGATTAGATATACTAGGGAGTTGTTTTCAATTGCAGCGTCTATATCCATATACATCATCATTCTCTTCAACTTCGGTTTCCAACTTAGGTTTCCAGATTCAATCTCCTAAAATTCAAATCCCCATTCATAAGCCCATCATCCATGGATAGCCCCCAAATATCATCCATCCCATCCCATCTCATCTCATCAATATCAGCATCTCATCCCCATCCAAAAGGGGGGAAAACGTGGAAAACAACCACCTCTCAGACCTAGTCTTCATTAACCTTTTGGGTTCTGACTGTACAGTCCTTCGTACCGCCATCTATCTCATCACATCTACTATAAATTCCCAGCCTCTTTCTGCATCCGGTAATTTCTGAACATCTAGAGTACTCGTATAAAGCATCCATTTGCTCGGGAATATAGATTCAGCCGTACATAATGCCGGTACGTACCTACCTACCAGTACATGCACTATTCTACGATCATATGCTGACGCTTGACGGCGGAATGTTTAGGTTTTAGGGGTCCAATATCTAGGTCGGATCCATCTTTGCAGAAGCCTTCGCTCGTACAAACCGGTAGGTACTTTTGGAAAATCTGACACGATGCTAAGGTTATCTATGCAGTTCTAATCCTGGATAGGTTGGAAAATGCCTTTTTGACTCTCTCTTCCTTATCCTGGTAGTATGTCCATCCACCTTTGAAGAACAAGGAGGGTTATCGGGAATACTGTCCGTAGTTCTAATGGCCCTGTTCTAATCAGTAGTCAGTTCTATGTATCATTCATAGAAAGGGGGATGGGTGATGGATCATGAGAGAGCCTTAAAGAGTATCTTTACTCGAGAGGACTACCTAGTTCATGTTCTAGATGTCATTCTCTAATGTCTAGAATTTAGTTTCCGTACTTCTGTTCTGTAAGGTTAGTCCTCTTGGCAGTTCAACTCATCAAATCGATACCTATTATTGTATCCATCCGTCGTCCAAAAATAAAGATCCGAGAAATTTCTACATACATACTAGTTTGTTTCTCCCTCTCCCATCCACTCAAGCATGCATCTGCAGATGCAGGTGGATAAGGGGTTTCTTATCGTTCTCCATGTCTGTGGCACATCTTGTCATATTTGTCATTGCCATATCGCTTACATACAAAATCTTACATGCAAAAGAGTGTCAGAATGTCGAGGTTATAATATGCAACTTCCCCAAACCAGAACTCCGCCACGAGCCTGAATGCACCTGAAGGTCTCCAATGACAAATTCGGACTTCCTTTTATGGAAGGGGGATGCTCATATGACATATACACACCTAGTCCATATATATTTTATGGGAAATGCATATGAAAGATAATGGAGGTATTTATGCATGAGAAGAATATTTCATACATTAAAAGGTCCCGTGGCTTTTAACCTTAATATGAAGCGCGTTTTACTTCCTGAAGAGATAGAGAAAATGGGACATGGGATATCAACAGTGGCTGAAAAGTATAGATGCAAGAAGAGAGATCTCGCAAATCGCATTTTGAGATGTACGGCCAAGTACTCGTACAGTCATCATACGTAGCATTTCTTGGTTGGGGACCCCCAACTTCCCCAGATCGTCAAATGCGAGCGAGGAGTAAGGATCTTGGATGTAGAATAGATGTAACCCCCCAAAGGGTGCAGTGATAGCGATGACAAGATCGATGTTCGCGAAGCAAAGGATTGTAAAATGAGTTTATAACTTCTTGGATCGATGGATATGGGGTGATGTGATGTGATACGATATGTTGAATCGTGACCAGTAGAAACACGGGTATAAATGATAGGTATACGGGGCATCTAAACATCTCCGTACCAGTGCCTAGACATTATATATGACAAGCACTTCTATCTTCACATATCTAATATCTCATTGCTTTCTTCCCAAAAGCTTTGGATCAAGTCGGTAAATACTCAACTTATAACGTGATAGACAATAGAACATACAATACAAAACATCCAGACGAGAACTAATGACTCCCAATCACATCTCTTCTATACAATCCTCAAACTACAGCTGCTGATTTTCCACCTCGTGTAATATTCATGCGACATTATTGTCTAATAGTATAACTTTCAATACATAAAGCTTTCAAAGACATTGTCCCACGTTACAAGACATAATAACCAGTAAACATATCCCCATCTAATCTAATCTGCAGATAATTGCAGATGCATGGAGAAAAAAAGAGTCAGCAACCCTTTCACGAAGCAAAGATGATGTGTAATAAAGGGTGGATAAATTAAGAAATGATGGAGGGAGGGGAAAAGCTTGAATATAAATCTGGTGGAAGTTGGAACTGCAGAATGGGGAACGGATTACCTAGATGGGGAAGGAGGGGTAAAATTTTGGAAATGTAGAGTAATCATTTCATTTATTATTATGACCTCGGGACTAATATATACCTATTGTTTGTAGCTGAGTGGGATGGTAATGTGATGGCAATGCAATGAGATGTAATGTGATGCTATTGGAGCGGGGATATATGGATTCGGATCCGGGGATGAACATCAATGGATGAAAAGTTCGAGACGGGAAGATCAGACAATGTTGTGTAACGTGAGTCGGGGAGAGTGATATCAGATCCGAGCCTGAGAGAGCATCATCCCATGGGTTCGATGCAGTGCGTTGTCTCGAATATCATAGCAACTGTACTCGTATGGTAATATGGTAATCTATCCATTTTTGATATTCGCCAATTTTTGCTACATGTAGATGTTCATGCATTTCCCATTTCCCATATGGAGTGAAGGACTTTTTTGTAGATGTTAGGGATGGGATTGAATAGGTACCATGTGATTTGCATTTTGAGTCATACAGAGGATATAGATTTGAGATGTGAATCTCATGATTTGAAGTTGGATTTCTGACTTTTTATGTCGGTATTTCAATGCTCTACCTAAGTAATAGATAAAAATTAATGAGCCACATCATCGGGACCGGTCAATTTGTTTTTTTCGCCAACTAGGGGGTGTGTTAGTAAAGAAAGAAAGGCATTTAGATGAAGAGTTGAGTGAGAGGAGGGAATGTTGTGGTACAGCATGATAGAACATGCATGAAAAGACTTACCATCTAAAGCCACCAAAAATCTGCTCACGCAATTGTATGCTGCGATCTATGTTTCATGATTAGCGTTTGCTCTCAACCTCGTGATGCACATGATTCCCGCTCCTGGCCCCCTTCACTCTGCTTCAAGTCCCCATATCTTCAACAATCTCCAATCCTCTTAAAGGAAAATTAACTCACCGTAGCCGTCAACTCCACAATCCCCTTCTCATCAAACCACTTTTTCAACTCCTCAAAAACCTCCTCCGGCACCTTAACATTCCTAGTCATTTCATCCGTGTACCTAACCACCGCCCACTGTTTCCCACTCAAGCCCCCTTCATTTCCATCTCCATCCTCTTTTCCCTCCCTCTCACACTTCTCTTTCTTAAGCATCTCCATCCCCTCATCACTAACTCCCCCTTTCTTCGCCAACGGCGCATGATGTCCCCATTCATACCAAGCCTGGTTACAAATCGCCACCCTACAAATTGCTATCTCCCTAATATCATCCGCTAGCCCCGTTTGTGTCCTTACTGCTCCGAGAAATGAATTCCAGCCATCTGCTACGGGGGGACTGTGCAGTAATGTTAAGTCTAGGGATTGAAGAGGACGAGGTGCGCGACGGGCTTCCATGCGTTCGATTATCGCGCGGTCGGAAGGGGATGAGAAGGCTGGGGAGGAGGGATCCGCGTAGGGGAGACGCATTTTGGACCGGATGGTTTGGTGGATGAGGTGGGTTTGTATTTGTGTGGGGATTCGATGGCGATGGAGGAAATTGTGTTTGATAGTTTGAGAGAAAGAAAGTAGAGAAATAGGAGTGATGATACGAGACTTCATACCATTGGGCCAAAACTCAGAGATATTTTTTCAAAGGAAGGAACTACACGCGGCTACAAGCCTATATGTATATAAGTAGGTATACAACACTACCCCTCATATGTGTGGGGTTGGAAGCTGGCCTGATATGGGAGAATACTTTCCCGGGAATTGGAAAAGGCAAATACAAATGGCATCGGTATTCATACCTACCTTCAGTTGAAAATGCTGCATTCTCCATATGTATTTCACCGACTGGGATAATGGTATCGGCTTCATAACATTGGTAGATATTTTGCAATGTTGCAGCATCTTAGATCCACGCTATATTACCCACAGTACCGATTATCCGGATGTGCTGCATTGTTATTGTACAGAGCTCGAAATAACTCTCAAAAACTTGGAATTTGTGTAATGTAGTATTTTCAGGGGAATCAATATTTGTAACACGCGGGTCGTATTGTGATGTGATTACAAGCTATCAATCAGGTTAGCTTTTCGTAGCTCCTTCCTTGATTATTAGAACTCAACCCAAATATTTCTGGGGTTATATAAAAATAGGTATATTCATCTCTAGAGTAGACATGTCTCAACTTTCGAACCCCCAGAAGGATGGATGTTCAAGATCCTTTGTTTCTAAATCAAAAACCCAAAATCATATGATTGCTACCAACAATAGAAACTACTAGCATCCACGGCCAATTTGACCCTCCTCCACCTCCGTCTCTACTTCTAATGCATTGTCGGAAACGCCGAAATTTGTGGAATAAACAACAATACACATATTTTTTACCATGAATTGTTCTATTCATAGCTTCCATCCCGAATCCATCCCCGAAGGCCATCATTATCAACCGTTCATATATTCACAGTTTGTCGCAGAAGAGAGGTGTGCGTTCATAGATTGTCTCGAGGCTCTCTCCCTATGAGTTGATCCGTTTAGCAAGAAACATCCAAAGATGCTTTTGAGTTCATGAGAAGAGCAACAATCAATCCGTATAGACCTATCAATTATGTAAGTTAAGTCACTGTTTATCTGGAGAAAAGACCGTCGATTCTTACCCAAGACTTCAGCGAAAATCAAAATAAGAATCATTCCGACGAAGAGACGTGGTTGTTGTGCTGTTCCTCTTACACCTGCATCACCAACAATACCGATAGCGAAACCAGCAGCCAACCCAGCAAGACCGACACTGAGACCAGCACCAAGTTGAATGAAACCAGTATATAAAGCGAGGTTTTGTCTAAGACCATCGGAAATCAAGACTGATACGACGAGACCGTAGATACCAATGATACCAGCCATAATGACAGGAACAATGTCTGTATAGCACATTAGTCGTGCTCTTGAATATGCAATTGATATAGCTCACTCTTGACAATCAAATCTGGACGGAGAACACCCATTGCGCAAATACCAACACCTGACTTAGCAGTTCCATATGCGGCACCGAAACAAGTGAAAACGATGGCAGATGTGCAGCCCATGGCGCCGAAGAATGGCTATACATTGGTTAGTGTGATATTTCGAAAAGAATGAAGATTGAAGTCATCGGATGTTGAATCGACGGTCGATTACGTAGGACGTCGAGGTGGCACTCGGGGAAAACTAACCGCATACACAGGACTATCATTATTGCTGTTAGTACTTGAATCAAAGCATAGACATAATCGTGATAAGATATAACAGAGCCAAGCTCATGGAGATTCTTATCCCGAAAGCAAGGTAGGTAGGAGTGTAGGCATCAAGGGGATAGTTGTTGTAAACATACCAGAGATCAGTCATTTTAGCGGTATTGAAAAAGTTATTTCTTGGATTTGTGAAGGGATCTGAAGCTCAAGGGAGCTTTTGGTTGAAGGATTGAAGAGTTTGGTTGATGGGAAGTTGAGCTTGTAAAGTTGATGAATGGATGATAATCGGTGGTTCAAGGTGTTGTACGAGTTGTTTCTTGATGAGGCTTCTCTGGCAAGCTTAGCTTTTTGACCAATCAAGTTATGGATTAGCGCGTAACGCTTAAGCGAAACTTGCCTGGCCGATAAGGATTAATATCTCTCGAGAAAAAAAATCTAGCCAGAAGATTTTATTTCAACATCTCCCATTTTTGCAAGTCAACCCACAGGGCGAGCCAACGCAAGGAACCCTGAAAGAGTATCTCTCAAGGAATTTTTATTTTCTCAGTACATCCTTTAACTAAAACGTATGTACATCCTCCCATCGAATTGCCCTGGTCGCAATTGGTCTTCATCGAGGTCAAGGTCTAACTTTCCCTCTTCATAGTTGATTCAATTCCAAACCAAAATTACAATGGCTGACGAACAAAATGAATCCGCTGCTTGGCCCGTCGGTAAGGTTCTTGTCATACTCCTGCGACTTGGTTTTTACTAATATATTACTCTACAGCCGACAGCACTCTCTCCCAAGAGATCCTTGACCTTGTTCAACAAGCTCAACATTACCGTCAATTGAAGAAGGGAGCCAACGAGACTACCAAGACCCTCAACCGTGGAATCAGTGAGATTGTTATCCTCGCCGCCGATACCGCCCCATTGGCCATTCTCCTCCATCTCCCTCTTCTCTGCGAAGACAAGAACACTCCTTACGTTTACGTACCATCCAAGACTGCTTTGGGACGCGCATGCGGTGTTAGCAGAGCTGTTATTGCTGCCAGCATTACCACCAACGAGGCATCCGACTTGATGGGTCAAATCAGAAGCTTGAAGGATAAGGTCGAGAGACTCCAGATCTAAGATATGAACTAGATAGGATACATTCGCAAGAGCTACACCTTAACTGTGTGATGGCGATCGGCGTCGGTTTAAAGAATCTATGAGTTGAGGACAGGAAAGAAAACAAGCTTGTATACTTAATTACAGGTCACAAATACAAATCTATTACTGAGAAACTAATTTACAAATTTTGACGTCCTTGACCCCTTGTTCTACATATCATTCGAATATCGAATGTTCTTTGGGACGTTGTCTACTCTTGTCTCAAGTCTCTTATTCGCAAACCTTGTTTTCCACGCAAATGATGAGAACTTCGAATGCTTTTTGGCTCTCGAACATTGTCTCAGCTTTACTCCTCGCAAACGAGAATCCAAAATCCTGGCTCCATGCAGTTGAGGGATATACAATCAAAATGTGCATCAAGGCGAATAATCGAACATTATGAGGATTTCATACCGAACTGAACCCTTTTCTTAATACCCAGCATTGGTACCAAGACAATCTTCAATAACAGAATACAACTCGAACATCAAGAATCATCCTCTCGAGTTTTTAGACGACTGCTTTCTTATGGTCCAAAATCGAATTCGAGACTCATTCGCAATTCTTTGTAGAAGACTACCAGAAATCGAGGTTCCTTGATCCTTTAAAATAAGTGAAACGAGATGAACAACGTGAAATACTTCAGGATTCATGTCATCTATTGATTCATTTGGATTAAGAGTACAACTACAGCGATACAGATACTTCTCATACTCTCATACTAATTCTGACTCTCTTCAAAGTTTATCTTCATATCATTGAACAAATGAACAAATGAATGGACGCATGGATACCCACGAAAGTGATGAATACTTTATAATTCTAACTTTGAATCTACCATTCTATATATATAATTCTCTACCTGTAGGAGTAACCCTTGACGTTCCTCCTCTAACGATAACCAAAATGCCACGCTATAATATACAATACAAAACACACACCACATCCTCACAACTTACTCTTAAACCTCTCCGTCTCATTCCTCTTAACAATATTATCATTATCCGCATACGGATCAACCGTCAGCCCATTAAGTGGATTCAACTGGCTAGCTCTGTAGAACATATCCTCATAAACCTTTCCATCCTTTCTACCTAGCGAAGAATCAAGCTGCCAATCAGGGAATGCCCATGCATCAACAAGACGTAATGCATGTGGTCTAATCTCCCCTAGCAACTTCATCACACTTTTGGTTCTCGCCAATTGGATTTGACGCACGGTGACAGCAGACGAGGAATAGAATTCCGAAGCCTCTTTCTCGAGAGTGTTGAGAGCATGGAGACGATAGAGTTTGTAGAGGACATCGATAGTTTCGGCGTCGAGTTCATAGCGGAGCGACTCACTCTGGAGAGCATCGTAGAAGTTCTTGACGACGAGGTATTGAGAGTGTGCAGTGCTGAGACGCCAGAAATCAACAAGAAGAGAGTTCCACGATCCTTTTTCGGCATCGCGATGTTTGAGGGCTTCGAAGGTTAAGAAGGATGTTCTCCATGCAAACGCGGCGACGATATCACTATCTGAGCCGAGAACATCATGAGCGGCACCCATGTCTTGCTTTTGAAGGAATGTTGTGAAGATTTTGGTCGTGTCGTTGTTGGGAGCATTACCCTTCAACACGGCCCGAGCGGATTTGAGAAGGTATCGAGCTACTTGCTGCGTGAGCATGTAGTTGTCTCCTTCCCAGGTTGTAGTGGGAAGGTAATCAGCATACCAAGTACCAATACCACTGAAACTTGAGTATCCGTGACCGCCACATGCTCTTCGACAGACTTCAAGACCTTCGGCAGCCGTCGTGCTTCCAAGGGCTTTGAGACCGCATGATGTAGCATGTAGATCTGCCAATAAATCACTTCCAGAGTTGAGCTCTTCAGGACCAGCACCCCTACTGCTATCAGAGGCATTTGCCGCACTTTGTTGCATTCTCTTCTGGTTATCCTGGTATAGGCCCATCATCGCCTTTCCTGTGAAGTGCAGAGCAAATGTCGCTGCAAGCAGTGGCAATAATCGATATTGTACCATTGTATAGTTAAGAACTTGATTCTCCCCGGATGCATCAGCTCCAGCATCACGGTCTTGGAATTGTCGCCTGACGGAGGCATATCTTGTTGCGATAGTCACACCCCGAGCTAACACGCCACCGGATTGGAGAACGATCGTTGATCGGACCCATGTCAAAGTACCATAAATCAACGATGGTGATGATGGCTTGACGTATTTGTTGGTTTCAGGGTCAACACTGGAGAACTTGGCCAGCATATTGATATGTGGAATCTTGACATGGTTTAATAATAGGAACCCATTATCCATTGTATTATAACCAAATTTTGGTCCGATATCACCAACATAAACACCATCCAATGGCTCATGAGTCTTCATATCTCTGATCTGGACAACGAAAGGATGTGGGCCATATGGCCTGCCTGCGATGATAAGTTGTGCCATAACTACAGCATGGTTTGCAGTCCTTCCTAATGACCCAATCCACCATTTTGATGCAGTAAGATGTGGCGAGTGAAGGATGAATGTCTTATCTTCTGGATTCCATGTAGCAGTTGTCTCTAAGCCTCGCACATTCGATCCATGTCCCAATTCGGTTTGTGCATAGCATCCAATAGCCTTATAGTTCTCTGCAGGTTCGAGGAACAATTTGTGTTGTTCGGGTGTACCTTGGCCACGCAAGGTGGTCTAGACATTGGTTAGCATTGTGAACATACAGATCATGAATTAACTCACCAGATACATGCTTGCATGTAACCCATAAGGAGTTGGTTCACTGATGAGATCATTGGCAACGTGATATTCTTCTTGACTCCAATTGTACTTGACTTGTAGTTGACGAAGTCTCTTCGCCCTTGCGAGGGATGTCTTGAATCTATCCACTCGACCATCGAAATAATTATTTGACTTATCGAACACCTTGTCGGCTTGGAGGATCTTAAGTATACGTTCTTGACGTTCCAATACTTCCTTTGTGAATAAAAAGTTGGAGAGCTTCTCGACATGTATATTAGACTTCTCTCTTTCCGCCTTGATGAGCTCAGTGCCTTGCGGGGCGGACGGCTTCAAGTCTTTGACCCATTGTGGAGGTGACATTTTGAATGATTGATATGGGGAAAAGATGATGATCAAGAGAATCGAAGATTTTTGGAATTCCTTTTCTTAGATAAATTCGGTCCTCAGTCAATAATGACTTCGAGGGCATTGGCATTGGCATATGCTCCGGATTGATGCGTACCTAGAGTTGAAGCTTCCTGACATGGACCCGGATGCCGAGGTACAAATGCATGATTGTGATTGGTAAGGCTCGGTGGAGCAGATAGGGGTAAAATGGGGTACTCCATATTTATCTCCATGATTTGAAAGACAAACCAGACCCAACATCGATGATGTGAATATTAGTTAGTAGTAGTGGAGAGAGTATATCTTCAAATAAACGATGAGTAAACTTCAGTGACAGTGACCAGTCCTCCGGTACACAAAAATTAGACGGTTAAATACCTACCTCCCTAGTACATACTGCGGTGTAACCTGTTACAGCCAAATAGGGGATGTTGTCAGAATTCTATTATCCTATTCGCTGCAATTCTTATCCTTGTTATAACCCTAACCACCTGATCTCATGTCTGCCGGCACGAAGTTAACATCGAGATAATATAATTGAGATTCATACATTCTTATGAGATAGTTATTTATTGGTATGTTTAATGAAATACTAGGTGTTTCTAGAAGTTGTCAACTACTACCTAGGTAGGTAGGTAGGTAGCTCATCTAGCAAGTAATATATATCACCATTCAAGTTGTTCCTTCTGTTTTAATCTTATATCTCCCGTTTCTACTTGCTCGAGTAGGAAGCTTCAAAAGGTTTGTTGTATCAATTTTGAGATGTCTAATTCAACCAATCTTTAATCATTATTCCATTCCTCAATCATAATTTTCTTTACTCCCATATCCAAATGTCACCTCAAGTCCTATTACACCGCTGGATTCAACCTTCATTCGCTTTGATGCTCCTATTTCAACTTACTTTTGCATATTTAAACCACTATCATTTCAATGTCAATACCCCCGCAGGAGCCGGAACCTGCACATCTGCAACCCTGTCAGGACCCGTCATCATTGGAGGCGGTAGAATCTACGTCGACGTCTGATCCAAGTGAACTGAGGTCTTGCGACCAACGCCCGAACTCAAGATACTGCATAGAGGCCTGCGTGGAGTCTTTAAGCTGGCGAGCATGGCTTTGTTACCTTGCCTGCCTGCTGGTAATCATCATGATCATTGGAATCGTCTTCAGCGCCCATGTATACTATCACGATATGGGAGGGCAAGGTTGGCTTAAGTTGAAGCAAAGAAACTTGGAAGGAAATGATCAAGTCCAGAATTTTTCGCAAGTATGTCTGCCATCGAGACAGTTGGGGCCCTATAATTCGGTATTCGCTCTGAGTTCAAGAACACCAGCCACTGTACCATATTATACCTGTGGAGATCAGCAAAACAGTTGCGAAGCATACGCCCACCCAGTGAGTCTTTATCCGAATATTGCATTCTTTTCTATTGCTGATCATACCGCTCGTTTACTACAGGAGATTTGCTGTCCTCAAGGTATGATTTGTCGTCCTACAACTCACACCGCGTCGGGCATATATTGTTGCAATGGGACGGTTTCACACTCCAACTGTCGTCTTTTGAGAGCCCATGCAAGGTGTAGACAAAACTACTTTGAATGCCCGGAAAACATGGGAGGGGGTTGTTGTCCTAATTCGACGACCTGTTACAAAAATCAATGTATTCCGGTTTTCAAACAACCATCTTCTGTTCGACCGTCAAATGGGCCAACAGTGACACCTTGGCCAGCTGCTCCCGTACCAAGAGAAGGAGAGATAGCACAAGGATCACAACTTATGATATCAAAATTTTGGCGCGCTGGTTATCCTCTTTCGGCATTGGGCTTCTTGATATTCGTCGGTGCCATGATGGGTATGCTCTGATAGAAGTTTGGATACATTTTCATGTATGGAACTATTGATGGAGCCAACGGCATGTGATTGTTTTTGTCACCAATAGTTGATGAAAGCAAGTCAAGGGATTTTCCTATTTCGTCCAAAAAATTGAACGGCAGTTAATATAATATGCTCAATTGCTGATTGACAGAACTAATACGTGAGACATTGATTAATCATCCGCTGTCTTGGCTGATTCATAGTTGTTTTCCCGCGAACCTAGAGTGTGGCTGTTCGAGAAGAACAGACCATACACACTTCTCTATATCGAAGTCTTTCTTGACATACAAATAAAACAACCATTTCGGGATAATTCAAAGCCAATTTGCTCTATCCTAATAATCTGGATGATTCGAGGGTTTGCGGAGGCGTTCTAGTGTACGTACATTGATGCAACAATATTCTCTCTCATTTTTGCAAAACAATTACAAATTGATTAGATGAAGCACAAAATGCCACAACCTATCAAGTTATTTTTATGCTTCTAACGCGTATGAAGTCTCTTAACTGTTAAGATGAAACGCTGGGCAACGCCCCTCTCGAATCTCGATTAAAATAAAGAAAGCTGTCAATTGATCCTAGCTTCCAATTGCCCTGCGAAGGCTTCGATCGATTAGGATCACCATCACAGTAGCCTGATGGGTATGGTCCACACCCAAATTCCGACCGCTAAGATAGCAAGATATCCCTTGTAGTTCACCAGTCACCACCGTATGGCACGTCCTACCTTAGCGTAGCCGAGTTTTATACTTTCTGCGTGATTAGGTTATGGCGATCACTTTGATGTTGATACCATCGATTTCATTTATGTCAACTCCCCAAGGCTCATCCTAATTTAGATGGGTATGAAGAGGAAAAAATATGACTTTAATATATTTTTACTTCTCTGCTTTTAATTTAACATGATCTTTCCACCAATGAATGTTCATAGCCTTTTCGATTCATCATATCGTAGCATACTACTCAAACACTGACAGCCAGTAGCCTGGAAAGTTGGAAGTCAACGAGGAATAGAGCTAGAGCTTGTTCATATGCCTACAAAAGCATTATAGGCTGTTTTCTTGGGCGCCATCAGGGCATTTATTTAACCCCGATAATCGAGAGAAATGTGAGCACGATGCCATTAGTAGCGATCATAAAGGACTCTTTTTCAACTCTCAAATCTTCAGACTTACACATAGAGGTCTTTAGCAAAATAAATAAATTAGCCATCTCTAGTGGAGATCTGAAACAGATCATTCAGAACTCTTTTACTGTACCTTTTTAAAAGCCGAATAATCAAAATCTCGCTTAGCTATACTGTAGTTGCTTCTTTATACCTAGGTATTTTTTTATACAATTACAAGGGGTATTTGAATCTATTTGTTGAAGATATGCAATAATTGATAACTTATAGATTACCTATCAATTGCTAGCTATCTTTTAAAGAAGTATAATCAACGTTTGATCTGGTCTACTGTAGACATTCGGGTAAAAAAATTCATCTATATAATAATCTATACCTCAATAAGAGCTACTACTACGGAGTAAAGACCTCTCAGCCATAGATCAAAATTCCACGAGCCAACCGGGATATGTATGCAACCAGTATGCACGTATCTTGTGGGTCTCGGACGTCTTATGTATGTCAAAAAAAATTCCGACTTCTTTGTTCACGGTTTTCAAGTCTTCAGGATCTAGAACACCACCAGCTTCAGTTGAGCCTGGATTCCTTATTAATTCCTTGTCATTAATACAGGTCTTAAGAGATGTAATAAACTCGCTTTCTCTTTTGCCATGTGAAACGGTCTGCCTTTTGAGGCAGGGTGCCTTAGGCACTGGAAGGTGGACAATTCGAGAAGCTTAGCCCAACTGGTGATGCACCCGACTCTTTTAAGAGGCAATTGGCTTGAAAATGGCATTAATATCTTGGCAATTGGGTTTTTTGCGTCCACTCCTAACTTCTAAGCGTGGTTCTCGATAAAATAGCTCTCTTCACTTGATAAAATCAACAGCTTTACTCTGTCAAGCGAGGCCATTTAGAGCTCTTCATCAAGCTCAACCATATCCCTTTAGGCTCGCGGCCGCAAGATATAGCTAGTTTTTGCATCTCTAAACTTTAGAGATGCAAAAACGACCGATCTCCACTGTAGAGATGGCATCAGCAACTTTTAGGCCGTTCTAGCATCACGCTTCGATGAGTTAATATATCAAACTACGGAAAATTAATCAATTTGATCTGATATTCATCATTTCTTGCCAAAGCCAGCAAGCGCTGAAGAAAAATAACGTTGATATTATCGTCGGCTATTCCAGGGTCCATAAGCTTAAAGACGTAATGGAATGACCATGCTATAACTGATCAAGATTTTCACTGGCCCTGAATGTTAGTGCTTAAACAGGCTAGTAAGGACCAGAGCTTGAGCCTAATCAGTGTTAGGGATAATTTGGTAAGGCTTATAAATCTCAAGCTGTTCGAACCTTAAATCGAATTCACACAGACCTTATACAGCCCCCTCTCTGAGTGTATATCTCGGGAATTCATATAATTGAACCTAATTTTAACCATTCCGAACGCAATCTTCGCAAACTCGTGGAGGTATTTTGAATTTTTGACTAGTTTGGGGGAGTATTCGGATATTGTGACTGGGCTTTTCTGCCCTGAAGCTTGGAGACAGGTCACAGGAGCTCCCAGCATGCATATAATAATACCTCCACTTCCACATGGCAAAATGTGCCATTGCCATTGTAGGCCAGTGCCAAGTTTATTTCTAATTTCTACATTGTATCCTTTTCGTCTGTTCCCCTTAAAGAAACTTCATTTCTCGAGAATCGGTCATCATTGTATCATATCTTCAAGTACACAGAACTTCTAACTTAAAGGCGGGCTTTCATAGCCATGTCTCTACTATTTTATAAAAGGCCGGATTATACCAGCAAAGCAAATGGCCCTATAACTTCTACGGAATGTCAACGTTATGCTGCAAGAGCGAAGAGTGAGTAGAATCTATCTCGGCCAGGTTAATTTTGACTAATCCTCGCCAGATTCTGAGCGTTCAATTCCCTCGGGACTAACATTCGAAGATGTGATTGAAAATCGATCGCTGCCAGTAAGTTTGAAGCCTTCCAAATATTGTGACGTTTACTGATTTTGTGTCAGCCATGCTCTTTAAGTGACTTTATGGACTTTCTCGTTTATATTGAGCATGATGCAGAGAATTTACAATTCTATCTGTGGTACAAGGACTATGTTCGTCGATTCGAGGCACTCGCCAATCATGAAAAAAAGCTTTCCCCAGAATGGACGCCAGAAACAACGGAACCACCTAATCTTGCTAAAGATCCAGAGAAGAGCGGAGTGAGAAGATTGAAATCAACAATTGATATGCTGGATTGCAATGATATGGCCGGTTTTGATGGAGACTTGAAGTCTAGGGATGGCCTTCCTAGTCCTGTTCCATCGAGGGGTGATAGTGCAATCGGTAGCCCAAAATCTCCTTCAGTGTGGTCCGAAGGCCCTGGCGGAAAATCGGGGGAAGGGCTGGGCCAAGCGGGTCTCAAATGGCAACCTTGTACGTCCGACGTTTGTTGAAAAGACTACTAGTGCTAACACCATCTAGTCACCATTCAGCCTATGCGAGAAGAGGTCAACCGAATAATGCGGCACTACCTTGCTTTCAATTCAGCTCGAGAGCTTAACCTATCCCACAAAGACCGTGCTGCATGTCTGCACGCCCTTCAACATACCACCCACCCATCAGCTTTCTTACCCGCCGTGGCTATAGCCGAAGCTGCACTTCGAGGCCAATCCCATCCGAACTTCATCAGATGGTCCATATGCAACGGCAATCGTCCTCGTGTCTTTTTTGTTCGAACTGTGGGCGTCATCAGTACCCTACTTGGATTTGTGATAGCCGCCCTATTGGTCCTCTCAGGAGCTAGTCGATGGTGGAGAATATCCGCAGGCCTGCAATTGTTTATAGGCGTCACTGTGTTAATGGCAGCCTACAACGGTCTCTGCATAATCATGCACCAATCCCATACCCGTAATCTACGTCCTTGGGAACAAATCCTCCTGCACGAAGGCGATGAAGAGAGCGGACGACACTCCTTCGAAAACTCATCGCAACGACGCATCCAATTGGCAACACGAACAGGCGACCATGATAAGACAACCGACGAGATATCATTCTCTCAAGCTCCAATGCTGTCGAGTTTTGGGCCAAAGAATGATACAGAAGAATTTGAGCAGAAATGGGGAAATATTTATAAGAAGAAAAATTTGGTGAGGAAGGTTTTTGATAAGACTACTTGGAGTCAAGATGAAAACTTGAGGTTGTTGCAGGATAAAATTGTGCTCGGGGCCCTTGCTTGGAGTTGTATTATTACGGTGCCTTTGACGGCGCTGTTTGTTGCGTTGCCAAAGTGGGATTTCTATTAGGCATGCAATTTTGAGGCGATTCGTCTGAAAAGTACCCGTAGAGATGAGATGAGATGAGATGAGATGAGATGAGATGTGATGGGGTGGGATGGGATTTACTTGGATCAGCCCGCACTTTTTGGTACATTGGAATGAGGTTATGTCTACATTAGGTGTTGGGTCTGGGAGGCTTTTTCCAACATTTTTTCTTCATTGTATAAATATTTTTAACCATCCATCACTCCATCTTTGTGAGCTGAGAAGGAGAAGACTACAATTTTGATTATAATCTCTGAGCCAACTTTAATTGGAATGATAAATTTTACCCCAACATGAACTATACATATCCCCGGTGAACCTTACCGGGAACTTTGGCTCCCGGTGAGCTTCGATTTAGCTCAAATATAGAAATTAATTTTTCACCCATCTCGCACCCGAATCGACTTTAATTAGGGTTTTCGGAACTACATTTGAAATACCCTATTTAGGGTTAAAATGCAAGTTGGAAATCCCTATATAACCTACACCTTATATTTAGCTTAATATAGCTCTACACCAAAACGTATTTAATATATAAATTTTATATTAATCGATAAAGCTTTTCAAAAGTTTTTGATTAATATAATTTATATTATAATTAAAACTAGTATTTAGGTTCTATATTAAATTAAAATAATTATATAGGTTATAAAATCAGATAATATACTTATATAAATATATAAATTTATATAAGTATATAAACTTATATAAGTATACAAACTTATATAAACATATATACCTATAATACACATACCCAAAAGCCTTAATATTACATTGTTAATAATATTATTTTTTAAAATTTTATAATTAATACAGATTGTTAGCGTTTTATTTAAATTTAATAAAAAATATACCAATTGAAAGTTTTAATCGTATTCTATAATTTGATATTAATTTTGTATATTTTATAAATAATTTAAAGGTTTTATATTGATTTTAATATATTAATATAATAAAAACATAACTATAATTTTTAAAATACTACAATATTAACGATATAGTATTTTAAACCCTAATATTTTTTAAAATTTTACAACGTTGGCGATATAATATTTTAAATCTTAAACTTTAATATTTTATAATTTTATAATTAATACAAATCACTAACATTTTATTTAAATTTAATAAAAAGTATACCAATTAAAAACTCTAATCATACTCTATAATTTGATATTAATTTTGTATATTTTATAAATAATCTAAAGATTTTATATTGATTTTAATATATTAATATAATAAAAGTATAACTATAATTTTTAAAATATTACAACATTAGCAATGTAATATTTTAAATCCTAATATTTTTTAAAATTTTATAACATTAACAACATAATATTTTAAATCTTAAACTTTAATATTTTATAATTTTATAATTAGTACAAATCACTAGCGTTTTATTTAAATTTAATAAAAAGTATACAAATTGAAAACTCTAATCGTACTCTATAATTTGATACTAATTTTGTATATTTTATAAATAATTTAAAGGTTTTATATTGATTTTAATATATTAGTATAATGAAAACATAATTATAATTTTTAAAATATTATATTGCTAATGTTGTAATATTTTAAAATAATTTTAATAATTTTAATTTAATACTATATATTGAATTTGAAAAAACTATAAATTATAATTTTAATATTTCAATATATTATACTATAAAATATATTATTTTTAAATATTAATTGAAATAAAATTTCAAAAATATTATAAAATTGATTTATAAATAATTAAAAATGAAAATAAATATCAATTTTGAAAATATTAAAATATTCCTATTTAATTGAAAAATTAAGATTTTAAAAAAATAAAAATATCATTCAAATTTTAAAATTTTAAATAATAATAAAAAATTTATATATTTTTTTTAAAAGTTTATTTTAAAAATAATTATATTTTATTTTATAATTTGAATATAATTATTATATTTTAAAACCTATAAAATCAAAATATATAATAACTTTTTAATTATTTGATTAAATCAAATCTTTTTTTAAATATATATAATTATTTGATTTTTATAAATATAGGAAAAATATTAATTCTTTAAAATAATAAATATTAGCTTTTATATTTGTTGGAATCACTATGGGCGATGGAGAACAAATGTACTATAGTATACAGTGTATTTAGCTCGAAGCTTTAAAAACTATATTATAGATCAATTATATATATGTCCGTTAGCACAAGCTAGCGTTATAGCACAAAGGTGCTGCAAAGCAACACACCGCAACCATACATTACACTTGCGTAAGTATATTGTAGACACATAATTTATTTAATATTTATAATTATTTAAAATGCTATTTAATTGTATAATATGTTTTATATAAAATTATATGATCATCTATAATTTTATAAAAAAAATATTATTTTTTTATATTATTTTTTTTTTGGTATTATATTACTTTTTTTATTTATTATATTCAATTTATTTTATAATTTTAATATTAATAATATTGTTTTTGATTAATTTTTTTAATATATTATATAATTTGGATTTAGTTATTATATTAATTAAATTGAAATTTTTGTTAATTTATTTGATTTTAACAATTTTGTGGTATTTATAAAATTAATAAAATATCATAATATTAATTATTAGTTTTTTTTTTTAAATTATACCTAATTTTGTAAAATAGTTATATAGCGATTTGAAATTGATATAAATTATTAAAAATATATTTTGAGTGAAAATATTATTAATAATACCCTTAATAATTATTTTTATATCAAATTTTAAAGTTATTTTATAAAATTTGAAAACTAATATATTTTTTATAATTTATTTGTATTTAATTAATAACCAATAAATAATATTAATTTTATTATATTTGTTTATAAATATTATGATATATTTAATTTGAGATAATAAATTTTAATTATTAATAAAGGAAGTGTTAGTAAAAACAATTAATTAAAATAAATTAATATTAAATGGGATATAGCAAAATTTTTATATTAAATTATTAATTTGTTATTATAAATGTTTATTTAATGTTTTAATATTTTTTAACTTTAGGTTAATTATTTAAACAGTAGTTAATAAATTATATAATGTTTTTGGTTGATATATTATTATATTATATACAGTTTAAACTCAATATAAAAGGTATTAATTTTTTAGTGTGGTAGTTATATAAATTTTTTTTTAAATATTGTGTAGGTTTACAAGTTTGGTTTTGATTAATTTGATATTCTTAAATTAATTTTTTTAATTTAAATAAATTGAATCATTATTTATTATAAATGTTTTATTATTAAATTTTATTAAAATCTTAGATGTTAATATTTTATATTCCTTAACTAAAAATTTAGTTTTTTCGAATTGTTTTTGTTTTCGATTTGCAAATTTTTTGTTGGTAATGATAAATATATTATCAATTTGTAAACTAATAATTTTAAAAACAATATTTTTTAATATTGTATGTATAAAACATAAATTATAAATTAACTATCTTATTTAAAGGTTTTTAATATAATATTTATGATAAATATTAAATCAATAATTTTTAGTTTTTGGAATACTATACAACAAGTGTACTATTTATAACAAAAATTTCTTAAAAATCCCCATTTTCAATAAAGATTAAATATAGATCTTTCAAATTAAATTAATTATAATTTGAGTGTAAATTTGATTAATGTTTTGTTTATAAAGATTAATATTGCATTTTATAGTTTTTTTGATTATTATTAATATTAGTATTATTTATTAATTAATACATTAAATTATAAATAATTATATAAAAATTGTGTTTTTATTTTTGTTTTGTTATATTTAAACAATAAATTGAAATTTAAAATATACTTTATTAATCTTAATATATTTAATTTTATTGATAAAGTATAAATTAAAGATTTTAATATTTAATAATATATTTTTTAATAAAACAAATTTAAATATTTTGTTTTTTATTAATTTATCAATTTTTTTTTATTTTAATTTTATATAAATTAATAAATTTATTGAATATAACATAAATATTATAATTATAATAAAAATAAATTTTTTATTTAATTTATCAAAATAAAAATTAAAACCTTTTTATTATTTTTTTTATTTAATTAAAAATAAATAAAAATATTAATAGTAAATATTAAGTTATTATTGTTTATTTGTAAAATCTATATATTTATAATATTTTGTAAGTGGTGTATAAATAAAATAATAATTATTGATTGGGATAATTAAGTATTTTAATTTAATTAAAATAAATTATTATTTAAGAATTGATTTTATTTAATTGGTTTTTATTATTGAAATAATTTTATTAAAATAAATTTGAATTTAATAGAATTATTAAATAATTATATTATATAAGTTTTATTTTTTATATTAAATAATTTAAATAATTTTATTTATTTATTAGTATAATTATTTTTTTTTCTTTATATCAAAACTTTAAAATTTAAAAGCAAATTATATATAAGCTCCATATTTGGTTTATTTTATTGTTTCAAAATATTTAATATTATTTATTTAATTTTTAATTTATATAATTTATTTATAACTTTTTTAATAGCTTTTGATTATTATAATATTAATGATGTTAAAGCGTTAAACTTATTTATCCAAGAGTATATGTTAAAGATTAAAAATATAGGAATTAGATTATTAAATTTTACCAAATCATTAATAATTTTAATAATTATTTATAGTTTTATTTTTTTAATTATTTTTAGTTTTTTTATTTTTTTATTGATAATATTATATATTTGTTATAATATAAAATAATAGTATTTAATAATTCTAATAAATTAATATATTTTAATCAATATATTTTTAATTTTGATTAATATTATATTAATATATTAAATAAATTTTTTATTAATAAAGTTTTTGTTAATATTATAAATAATATAATTTAAAAATTTTATATATATATTCATCCAATATTTTTTTAAAATATTTTAAATATGATATATATTAATATTATTGAGCTATTAAATTATTTAAAATTAAATTTTTTTATTAATTATATGGAAAATAGATTTCCTTTTAATATAAAAAATATTTATTATAATTAAATAATTAAAATTAATATTTTTATAAAAATTAAATTTAAATCTTTTAGAAAATTTTTTGTATTTTTAATAATATTT
>JANPYM010000009.1:589027-617307 GCA_025890175.1 Ciborinia camelliae
TTTATTTATAATATTTAATATAAAAAATTTTAAAAAATATTAAATAAATATTCAATTTTTTATTTAAAATGTTTTTTTCAATATATATTTTGCAAACTTTTAATTTGTTATAAATTTTAAAAAAAAGATATATTTTGGTATATCAAAAATATTTTATTTTCCAATTTAAAAAGTTTTTGAAACAAAATTTTTATAATTTATTATTATATAAATATTTTAATTTGAAAATATATAATTTATATTTATAATATTTTTTTAAATTTATAATAAAACTTTTTAAATCAATATTATCGTTTTATTTTTTATTAAATATTTTATAAATTATTATTTTGGTTTATAATAAAATAAGGGATTTTGATTATATAGAAATATTATCTTTTTTATTAAAAAGTAATAAAAATAAATAAAATTTTTTAGATATTATTAGTTTTATAAATATATTTAATATTATAAATAAAGATAATAAATAAAAATAAATTTAGATTTTTTTATATAATAAAATTATAATATTATTATAAATTGTTTTATTTATTTATTTAAATAAATTATTTTAAATAAAAAATTCTAAAATAAATATTTTTTGTTTATAAAATATAAAAACAAATATATTATAATACAAAAATTTATATTTTTTTATAATACAATTATTAATTTTATTTATTTTATAATTAAAATACTAAGCTTTTAATTTATAATATAATTTTATTAATTAATATTAAAATTATTATAGATAATAAAGAATAAATATATTATAATATATAGTATATTTAATTTAAAACTTTAAAAACTATATTATAAATCAATTATATATATACCCGCTAGCGCAAGCTAGCGTCGTAGCGCGGGGGTGCTGCGGAGCAGCACGCCGCGGCCGTACGCTGCGCTTGCGCAAGCGTGCCGTAGGCACGTGATTTATCCAATAATATTCAATTTCAAAATTTAAGCTTATTTTTTAAAAAGCTAATAATTCATTCAATTTTTCTTATTTTTATTTAAAACTTATATTATTCGAATTCTAAAAATATATTATAATTTTGAAGATTTTGATACCCCCCCCCCCTAATTATAATAATTTAAATTATAATCTAATTAATAAAATTTATATAAAAATTATTAAAAAGCTTTCGGTGAATACTAAAAACTACAATAAAAACTATAATTTGAAATAACTTTTGTAAACTTTAATTTAAGATTCTAAAAATAGCATTATTCGAAAGCCTTTTAAGATATCTATAAAATAGTATATTTGTATTTTATTTAATCTATTTTATTAATGATTGATACTAAATCTAAATATTTAAATCAAATTAGTAGTAGATAAGCATTAGATAAGGCTAGGTAGCAAATAATGGCAGAATAGAAAATAGGCTTATTAGATATACAATAAAAGAAAATAAGGTTTCATTTATAAGTATGTATACTTATATAAATACTTATATAAGTTTCTGTACTTATATAAATTCTTGTGCTTATATAAATACGTACATTTATATATAACCTATATAATTATTTTAATTTACTATAGAGCCTTAACGCTAGCTTCGATTATAATATAAATTATATTAATCGAAAGCCCTTGAAAAGCTTTATCGATTAATATAAAATTTATATATTAAATATGTTCCTATATAAAGCTATATAAGGTTAAAGATATAGGATGAAATTAGGTGTGGTATAGGGGTGTTTCTAATTAGTATTTTGACCCTAAATAGGGTGTTTCAAATGTAGTTCCGAAGACCCTAATTAGGGTCGATTCGGGTGCGAGATGGGTGTAATTTTTTCATGTTGAAAGATTTATGGTCTGTGCGCCTTGTATTTGGAATCAAGAGTTTTTGGTTTGCTCTTCATACTCACAACAAATGTCAGTAGGTATTATGAAAGATGCAATTTCTACTACAAGTGTCGACTTTTACGGTACGCCGTTCCTAGGGAGTTCTGTCAGGTATAAGACCAAGAAATTTCTCAATGGACTGACTCTATCTTCCACATCTATGCAAGCGCATTGAAGTTTTCCCCTCGTGATCTATGTGTTTATGTACGTAACACTGTTCGGTCGCCGCATTGGGAGCCTGCATTTCTCTATTTATTTCAAGGCATTTAAGCCAGGTGGCCGTATGGAATTGTCTGAATTATTCAACCGTCGCGTTGACCGCAGCTGTATTCAAAGTGAAGTCATGCTGTGCTAAGGTGTTTGGTTGGCGAGGATGAAATACCTCGGATGCTGTGTACTGCCGTGACATATGAAAAGCGTGATAGGTGCGGTTTCTTGCAGATGCTATTTTAATTCTGGGTATTGATTGTAACCACACAAGATCAAATCGACCAATTTTATGGCCTCATGGGTTGAACCTGATTCAACGAAAGTGTTGGCACGGAGTTGAAGGCTTTAAGAATGCTCTTCCCATGATAGATAGTGCTTTTCGTATCTCCTCGGATTTTATATGGATTTTCTTTGGAAATGACTGAGTAGTAACAGCTTTTGTAGTTTCCTCAGATATTATCACAAGCACCTCATCTTCTATCCCAATCATATCAGGCCTGGTTCCAGCCGTGTGTTATAGCACTTGTAGTATGAGCATCCGCATTTTCCTTAAAGTTATATGAAAACCGTGAGTTTATTGTAGACAATGCATACACTGCAGCGTTGAAAATTGGCAAGACACCAGAATTGTGTGCATTCGGATCACTTTTCGCTTATAAATACAATGCTTGCGAGGTCTGTTGTAAGAGCAACAATTTCCAAGCGGCTTTTGCAGCATATATAGAACCCCAGTTTCGGCAATTTGTTGATTACTGCAAATCGGAAGCTTCAGAAACTACAGTGACGGGTGTGGTAGGGAGCACTACAGCAGCGACGACCTCAAGTAAACAGTCGTTCTCTTCACTGCCTTCTTCACTCTCACCTTTCACGAAAACTTTTTCTGGCCTTACTTCCAGTCCTTCTGGGTCAGCATATTCAACCATCACAACCATTAATACCGAGATTCTTCCAGCATTCAACGGGAGCACCTTCACAAATTTCATAACTCTACGAAATCAACCGAAACTCAGTAAGATGACCCTAATCATTCGAAATGCGCAATACTAACTTGCAATTCTATTCAGATTCCTCTTCTCCCACCATAAACTCACAACCCAAGCCATTGTCTGATCATTCGCGGTTTCACGGTATACTGATTGGATCCATTTTTGGCGGTCTGTCTGTTATTGCCTTTAGTTGCTGGATCTGCTGGAAGGTTTGGAGAAACCGGCGCTTGCAGATATCGACGGCTGATGGCACAGTTGGCGAAGAAAAGCACGATGAGAAAGCGCAACTGCATTCTGATTCTTTACCACCAAAATATCCTCAAGAGTTGGATGAATCACCAAGAGGCCCAATCGCAGAATTGCAGGCTATAGAGCCGGTGAGTGCAGAGCTGTCAGGGACAGTTGATTCTGTGGCGCGAGATTGAGGAACTTTGGGTGTTTTTACAGTAAAACATTTTCTACCTCGTCACTTTTTATGTACCCCAACCAAATACATAATATTCGGGACAAGCCATCACATGTCGCTTTGCTACTAGCCCCCCCCCTTGAGGTTCTAAGGCCGCATATTAAGGTATGGGGAATATACTACCTTTTTTTTAATGAAACAAATATCCATCTCGAGCCTGATTAGTATTCACAGGCTTGTTTTTTTGTCCTCGACTCTTGCACACATTCGATTGGCACTTGATCTCTTGGGATGCGTTCTATAACCCAACTTCATAACAAACAATGGGATCCCCGATCATTCACATTTTACAGAAATCATTCATTTCCCCTCGTCGCACAAGATCAACTTGGACGTTGAAATTCCGATTCGTCTAACTTAGATATGAACGAATTCACATCTCTCATTTCCATCTTCATGGATCATCAACTTGTCCCAAAATATACGAATACAGGTTTTGGATCACCGAATAGGAGCGCCTCCCTCACCATCGAAATTCTCGACAATGAATCGAGCTCATGGTACTCTGTGGCCTCCAGTTCATATACTTCTTGCTACGGATCTGATAATTCAAGAACATATGTCCACAGTACGTTTTGTAATCAAGATTTCGCCATCTAGGTGAGCTAGGACTCAGGAGTGCTGTGTGATTTTGCTTGAAGTTCACGTACGATAAACCTGGATCCTGTGCTGACTCTTCCATGAAATAACTAAATGCAAGAGGAATCATTCGAAGCGAAAGAAAACAATTGCAAAATCTTCAATGCTTACGCCATAAAGGGGTAGAATATTATTCACTGGTTCTCAAATTAGCCTCTTAATTCCTAATTATCTTGAAAATGAATGTAATCAGCGAAAGTTAAAATTTAGATCCTCCTTTGGATATTACTTGAACGAGTGGAAAGGTAATGATCCGAAAATGAACAAAATCTAGAAGAAAACTTTTGTAAGTGCGATGTGGTCACAGTCGCTTTGCTCTTTGATAAAAGAAGAACAGGCAAAACACCGCACCTCGTGACGATTCGTGAAATATAGATATCGGACGAAGCATTGATAGTTTAAGCAAAATATAGAGTTATTGAACCGGTGAAGCCAGAAGCCTGCGACAAAAGCCAATGATCTTTATTTGGGCAGCTTTGCGCAAATGAGGAAATGGGCACATGAATATAGGGCAATAGATGCCATTCCAATCGCATATTGCGATATAGCATATATAGAAATAATAAAGTAGTATAGCACCCAACATCCAATTTCTCCATGAATGAAAAACAAGATTGGAAGGTATCGGATTTATTGTAATGTGAGACTAGTCACATGTCCATAAATCTTTAGCCGTGGCACATAGCAACCTAGACAGCCTACCAAATTATGTGTTGCACAAACCCTATCAAACCCAACGACAAGTAAAATAGGTCATGAAAAAATGAAAGAAGTATCTCGGTGTTTACAAAATGCAAAAAAAGAGAAGGGAGGCTCGGCCCACGCCGCCATCACCAACAGCAAAATTTCCCAAATGATTATTACCCGTCAACCTCATCCGTCAACCCCCCCATACATCATCTGGGAATGTGACCAACAGCACCCTGCTTTGCAGTCTGAGAACCCACACCTCAAGCGTTCCTTGTAACGTGCAAACTGTTGCAATTGAAGAAGCGGCTTGAAAGTTATGGGAGACAGTTGAGAACTTGAGACTGCCCAGGTGGGATTAGGAAAGTCAGGAGATATGACAGATGAGCAATTTAGGAATGTGAGCGAATATGCAAGATGCCCCTCATATTGTGGAACTGAAAAATTCGAGCTGCACTTTTTTCCGGGATTTGATTGTGAGTGGGGGGTTCCAATACGAAATTAAATGACTTCTTTGCAGAAAAAGGTATACGACAGCACGTGTTATCCACGTGATAAAAATATATTAACTAAGATTGGCTAGACATTATTTTACGTACCACATGCACATCCATGATTCCATTTGTGCGCACAAAATCAAACAGCCAGAATAGTAGAATACGCTCTGAGTGGATCAATCATTGCTGCGAGTAATACTTCATGGTCCACCTGTACTTTATTTACCCGCCGGCACTAGTACTGATGTAGGAATGGCTTGTGCTGGATGAGCGAGTGCATTACATCGTGATGGAATTCGTGTGCATGCATCTTAGTGGCTTGATGAAAAGGTTGAAATGTTGCTAAATAGAGAATGGACGACAGGAAACGAAAGCAAGCAAGCGGAGAAATAATTCGTCGTAAATGCGACATCCTTGATCAAATGCGGCTTTTACATGGTAGTTGAGCCAGGAGTGAGGGGGATATGGACTGATGGAGGGGTGGAAATCGATTGATTGGAATAATCATCTGTGCGACGACTGCAGATTGGAGAGGATAGCACGGACGGTAGCTGAATACCTAGGTAGGTAATATAAGAAAGGTAAAGATTAAACGGATCACGGTAAGTGGGGAGATGCCGTTTTTCGAAAGAAATAATATATCGGCCTGTCATCGGTGATGACTTATGTCTACTTATAACTCACTTGCGATGCTCAATTGTGGTGATTTTTAACCGAAAGAAGTGGAGAGTTGCTAAACTTAACCTACTAAAGCTGTGGAAGATCTGGATTTCGTATTATATTTCGTATAAGGCCGAATTGGGAGATTGATTGCGAGATGATACAATCGAGCAAGTGTCTCGAAGTCGTGACCTGAGCATGAGTGTGATTGTACATGAGCGGGAATTGACCAACGTACAGCAAACAAGGCTGATAGTGACATGAACGATACCTCGAGGTGTAGTACTCAGGCTGTTAAATCAATACAATAAGCCGAATTCGAATTTGGACCCTGCTTATTTGTCTGTTACTCTACCGTGGCTAACTCGGGCTTATTCACTTCGCCAATTCATCATATGAAGAACATTAGAAAAGACGATTGATCAGTTTTCTTCTGCAACTAATCATTCTTCCATTACACTTGTGCGAACCCTTCATCGTACTGCTATGCTGACTGCATCGAACGATCATTGCTTGTGGTGGCTGATGGCTAATAACAACCTGATGACTATCTATTCATCCGACATAGGAAAGAAGTGCACAAACTTGATATTAATCCACGTCAATACCTGCAGAATTGACTTACCTTGTCAATGCAAGTTTCTAACCGTCTAATAAGTTCTAACTGAATCGTATTGTGGATGCTAAATGCTTTCTTGTTATGACCATGATGATGGCCCCTTCATTATTTCCCCTTGTAATTAATCCACTCTTCGGCGAGTTTTTGACATTATACGGAAGGATAGATCTTAAGAAACATCTCCGCTCTCCATTTATCGATAAAAAGTATCCATTCATCACGAGCATCACTCCCCAAGGATTATTTGGAAAGGTTGTGATGGGATTTTGTTATGATAGGATGGATGTTTGTGTTTGTTCTTCCCACCAGTATGACCTCAAATTAAGCGAGGATGAGTGTTGGTCTTTCTTGAAGTCTGAATGGTTGTAAATAACAAGGATTTAGTCGCCAGAACACTAGATTGGTTCTAGTTCCCGTTCACACTTGCTTACGCGCCCAACAACTGCAGCTCATTTTGATCACCTTGATCACCGAATCACCTTGGGTCAATCATGATTTTCCTTGAACTTTCTCAATTGACCTGTATAATTCGTGAAGTCCGAATGTATGGTAATCTATCCGGACTGCAGTCTGCATGTGCCATGTGCATACACCGAGCAACGAACCATCTTCTTTCCCCTCATCAATGCCTGCAGCTCCCCCTTGCTCAATATTTGTCCTTAGTCGTGCAACTATTACATGCGGACGGGATTTGCGGGATTCCAGCAGGATTTGATCAATTCTGCGCCTTGCCCTAGATAGTTTTGTGGTGGGCCCATCCAATAATCAATCTCAATGGCTATGACGGTTACCTCTTCCTCTGCGACCATAAAGGGACGCTGTGCCCCCTCTCAAAATATCTTCTTCTCTTCAGCAAGCATTCAATTCATCCTCAAGAGCTAGTCTCCTTCTTTTTTCCGCCCTTTCTTCATTTTTCTTCATTTTTTTGTTTTTACTGCCCGTACCCAAAGAGCTGTGCTCTGTAATATCATACCAAAATCTTTACATTCTAATCATTCTATCAAGTTGCCGGTCAACTTTTTATTAATTTTTTATTCACAAATCTCCTAATCCATACAATCCGAATTATACTCCCAAAGACTAGTCTCTTCTTGCTCGAATCAGCCAATTTTAGTACATTGAAAATTTCCATCTTAGTATTTTGCATCAAGGATCTCGAAATCGATAAAAATGGCCGCTATTCAATTATCATTCTCTCTCCGCGTTTCTTCCAGTGTTAAGACCGTTCATTTACTTGGTAGCTGGGATAATTACGCTGGCCAACTTCCACTTGCTAAGGACAAGACTTCTTCAAAATCTGGTAGCTGGAAAGGTACTTTCAGATTTCAAGGCACCACTCTTCAACCTGGTCAAAGATATTGGTATTACTACATCATCGATGGATATCATGTCTCGCATGACCCTGCCGTATCATCAACTACCGAACCAACTACCGGTCGCGTTCTGAATATCCTTGACGTCCCAGTTGAAAAGTCCTCGAGTCGATCATCCAAATCCAGCTCATCATCATCCAAACATTCCTCTAGCTCAAAATCATCACATTCCTCACATTCATCTTCCCGCAGAGAATCTCGCCGTGACTCACATCTTAGCGTTGACATCCCTAAAGGTCGACCCCTCTCCATCTCTCAAATCAAATCTCCTAAACCCATGTCTCCACACGCCACCAAACACATACTCGAAGCTGACTACGCCGCTGGTCCAACCGTCGACGAACTCACCGCACGCTTCGGTGCCACCACTATGGAAGAATACGAAGACTACGATTACGATCTTCCAAGATCACCATCTTCGTCCGTCGGTTCTACCATCTCCGATACTAGTGGTACTAGTTCACCATCTTCTGCTTCGAGTATGAGCGATTATTCTTCAGGTTCCAATGCCTCAACCTGTACGTGTGAACGATATGGAATTACGAGAAAGGGGGACAGAATCAAGTTGGATTGTGGAGGTTCTCGATGCGGATACAGCGACTCAGAATCCTGTAGCTCAGAAGACGAGGATGAATATTCACGATCATCTCGCAGAAATGGAATTGTTGTTCGTCGATGAATGAACGCCTAATCTTCCTGGAATGGAAATACGAAACAACACCTGGACGCAAACGCATACGCATTGCCACGAAGAGAGAGAAGTGCTATTTTTGCCACTCGTTGGAATCTTCACCTCATCGCAATTTTTCGCATTCAATGAAAATCAAAAAATCACGAAAAACATGCATACACACATCACGTCAAGTCTGGTACTTGTCATGATGTGTGTCCCACCGGAAGCCGAATCCGCGGCGCAAAAATGAAATGAACGATTTATTCACGAATTTCATGTACATTTTTTAACGTAGTATTGTTCGCTCGGCCAGTTTTTTCTTTACGAAGGAAAAACTCGGAATTCAATTACTTCTTTACACACACGACAAGTTTTCATGGAACTAATTTCTGTACTTCTTCATTTTGGGGAAGGAAAAGGAAGGGTTACCACATGAAGAGGAGGAAAAGGGGAAGACAAAATTGCCATAGGGAGAAGAGGGATAGGGGTGCAGGATAATGATAGACACATGCTCATGATGAAATGAGATATGACGGGTCTTTTTTGGGAATTGAACATGATGGTCATGCATGATTCATGATAATGAGAAATTGTTGGCACGACAGATTGGATAATGATTATGTGTCAAGTCATGATAACGAGATGATAGATAGATGGGATAGAGGACAATTGAATCTATTCCGCACCAATTCTTTTGAGACTTTTTGATTTGTAGGATGTGATCGTGAGTTACGTGATCTTTTATTTGATGGCCGTCGGTGCTTGACCTTGTCAGTGTTTCATGTGTCACTATTATATCCAGCACAGAACTTCATGGCTCAAGAGATGGTCCATTACTAATTACCTGATAAACCTCAATGCAAAAAGAACACCGGTTCATTCCCTTCATTGTCAAGGATTCCACCCAACAACCTAGGGCCTTAAATCCCCACTCACCGACCGCATCGCATCACCAATCCAACCGTTCAGCCGTAACTACGATTCCGTTTCTCATCTACCGCCGACCTCCTACCTCGACCTCATATCAAACTTCTTCAGCTCCGGCATTTTCTAATTTTAATCGTCGTTTCAATGTTCCCCGCCACAAATGTGGCATTGAGTGTAGGGACGAAGCTTGTACATCGAATCGCGTATCGATTTCAAGTTATTTAAAGGATATCTAGCTCTCTGATTGGCATTAGATATCACCCAATTCTTCGGGGTGTAGTGACCTCAAAAGCTGAAGTTGTTCCACCCGATAGTTACTAGACAACCGAGCATATTCGAGTTGCTGAATACTGCAAAGTTTCTCATGAATTCATTTCTTCATGGAATAATTTGCTCCTTGTGATTCACCATGACTCCTTTTTATATTGCTGAGTGTAATGGCTTCTAAATTCATTTAAAGAGTTCTGACCTTTATTTGGCCATGATCATACCATCCGTGATCCCGGCCTTTCAGAGGGGTACGTTGAAGTTACCTTAAAGTGACAAAACCAAAATTAGTTGAGTGGTCATCACACCACATTTGACATATTCTCTCTTGTTGCAACATTTGGATCTTAATTATGCTCTTCTGAATATTTATCTCTTTAACACTGGATGATAATATGTGATGCGCAACCCATTCCAGGGATACTGAAGCTGAAATCAGATCACAATGCTCGAAGTCTGCAGTTGCTTTGACCTCCCTCTCTATACTATCATCTCATAGTCTTTGTCCATTATCTCTTCATCGACTTTATCAGCTCCCAGCACAGTCGTCCCATCACTCTCACACCATCCTGTTTCAAGGCTCAAGGATCGGTGCTTTCCTAGGTGTCAACCTCCTTCTCCTTGGCCTCTATTTAGAAACAACACTTTGTAATTGCTGAGCATACCTAACCTCCCAATCAGAAGACTTAATTAACCCTCCTAATTGAGTCAAGCCGGCCCTATTCATTAACCTTCTCCTCGTTTCCTAGGACCAACTTTAGTCAAGCCATCTACTAATTGGACGAGAATTTAATGTCCCACTGGCATATGTTCATGCCCACCATCTCACTTCACTCGATTTCCCTCATTCAACCTTTTGGAACCAGGCGTTTTACGATCTAGAACCCAGAGCAAGGTACTTGGATTTGAGAACAACGCATCTTTCCGGCTTGCCCGAACTTTTCAGCAACAGCAGCAAAGCGTCTAGAATGCCGACGCTGAATGTCCCATTTTGTCGTACCATCCCATTCCATACCATCTCACACTGTCAGACTTTGGGGAGTTTTCTATTGCCATTGAATTCTCCGTCGTCATTTGCACATGAAAAAGTTCTCTAATGAATAACTATGTGACGATAGACCTGAGCTGCAGTTTCCTAATTCGGGCGCCATGTAATTAGATTCCCATCAATCTATCAAGTGTCCCCTTGTAATTTTGCCACTTCCAGTTGTAGCCAGAGCCCAATGTTTTGAGGAATGTCCTCTTTACTATATCTGCACTCCGGAAACGTGCGATTAGTATAACTTAAACGGCGCATATTTAAAATCTAGGCTTGAAACAGTTTGTTCCCAAAATAGAAAAGAATTATGAAGTGAATATAGATAGTCCGCAAATAGACGATCAACTTCCCAGTCTAATCTACGAAAATATGAGAACCTTATAGTGAGTCATTAAGTAGAAGGTAAAAGCAACGAGGGAAAGGACGCGAGGAGATGGTGCACTGTATCCACTAGCCTTTATATCGTAATAATTAGGACTTAAATAAGCTTTAAGTCCACACGATACTATGAACTAATTTCTTTCAAAAGTATTCTTGGATGTAGAGCTCAAATATCATAAGTGTTCAGCCGACGTAGTAAGATACAAACAGTCATGGTCAGATCTACTGTAGGAGCGACGGAGTTGATATAATTGCTTGTTCGGAGCGTGGAATCCAAAGTGGCATGATGTGACCAGGTGGAACGAATAAACGAGTGTCAACTAATCTTTAGTTGGCATGATGCAACATGAAAATTCTTGAATTAAAAAGGCCGGCATCACACTCTCCTACTTTAACCACGCAACTTAAGAATGGCAGTACAGAATTTCTCTTAGGTCTTTATCAATAACAAAAAAGTGCATGAGCACAACGGGCATTACCAAGTCCGTTGTACAATATCACTAAAGACAGATTCATGGGCTTGAAATTTCGTAGTCTCGAGCGCAATATTCGTTCTCAGAACTACAAAAGTATTTCCCTCATTAGTCTCCTAGCCGTCTATGAATATGACTGAAATTTCCGACCATATCACTGAATATATTTATGACCTGTCGAATGATTAAGATAGACACGAATGACGTCTATGCCTGCATGCACCCTACCCTAAATTAAGCTGCAGTCTTGTTATCGAATAATGGCGTCACTTAAAGTCACAAGAGAGTACTCTTATCGCGGAAAGTTTGGCAGTGGAGTGTGAGGGATGAAGTGGAAGATAATAAAAACAGGCCTTTTTCATTGATAAAACTAAAGGCTACAAAAGAAAGAATCACATTTCCCATTCGTCAGTAGTCGTATGCGTTGAACGCAGAAAGTAGCTCGGGTAAGTAGCTCGGGTGCGTGTCCCTGAACGTCCTGTCCCCCACAGAAAGAGTAACGATATTTCATTCTTCCAACCTTCGCAAAACTTGGGAATGGCATCCCACCAACGTCCCAATACACTTGACGAAAAGGAGGGGGGCAGACCCAGTGTTGCTGCCTACAGGTCTAAGTTCAGCCTTTTGACTTGCCAATGTTGAATGGTCAGACATTTCAAGTAAATCAGAATCCCAAGGGGTCAACCGGACCGGGCCCACTTGGATTCGTTTCTTTGGAACCAATCTTAGAAATGATACTTCCCTGTGCAACATATTGATCCAGATTCTCATTGCTAAGAATTTTGAAAACTTTATCAAGCTTCTCGGAGTTTTTCTCCACCTCCTGCCAGTTGATATCAGCTTCGAATACAGCATAGTTCATACTGAACTTGAATCTCTCGGTCGATTCACTGCTCAAGCAAGTACTGATAGCTTGAGAGTAAGCTTCGCCGTCGATACGCAAGTACAAGAACTTCGCTCGGGGTTGGTAGACCATGAGCTTGTCGTTGTCATCCCCACTGATGTTAATATGCTGAACGAGATTCATCGGAATAAAGTGAGATACTGTTCTTCTTTTATCGCTCGAATCAAGTTTGATTGAGGCAACTGCTGATATGTATTGTTCAATGGCCCCTGCTATTTCCATCTCCTTATCGCCCGCGATTCCATACGGCTTAAAAAGGTCTTTGGTGAAGTTGAGTGAAAATTGAGTACGCTCGACATCTTTGTTGAAAGATCCAGTGCTGGTCGAGGTATTCATCTAGAATTCTTTATGTAAGAAGCATGAAATTGAAAATGACCAAACATGCACAGAAAGGGTGGGGACCTCAGAGAGTATACTTACAAAGTAACCTGCCAATCCACCCCCAGACGAGCTTCCCGATATCACCTGCCAGGCAAAATTCGCATTTTCATCGAATGCCAAACTGGCTTGAGTGGGTTCAGTAATCGAATAAGGCGTTTTGCGTCCGTCTTGTTGCATTTTTTGAACCTTGAGGAGAGCCTGAAACAAACCAGTCAGACCAGACAACTTATTTGCATCGTTGAACTTCTGATATGCTGCTGCCTTGTCATCATCCGAGGTACCAGAGGTAATAGTTGGCTCAATTGCAAGGGTAGGCGGTTTGGGTGCCACGCCATCTGTAACTTGCTGTGCGGCAGGCTTCTTGTCATCACTGCATGAAGATTTGAGAGTTAGTAATTGCATATCAAAGAGATATTTTGAAGGAAAATTAGAAATTAAAACTGCATCAGGAAAAGTGGGTTTTGGGTTCGGGGAACGAAATCGAGTATCAGAGGGGTGTGAAATTGTGAGCCAATTACGAACCTCAAGATGGCCATGACATCAGCAAGTGATTGATCCTTGGGTGAAGTAGGATCGCTCGCTGACGTTGCTCCAATGGCCATCAAGGAAATGCTTTGTATGGCTGGAGATGGTTCTGCTACTGGTGGCGCCACTGCATTCGGGTGCATGATATGATCCAAACCTAGAAGAACCCGTGTTGCTGCTGGTGAGTAATTAAATTTGGGTAGATCGGGCCTAGTGAAATTTAGCAACTAGCCTTTCAAATATAAGATATAACAAACCTGTTTTTCAAAGGAGCTTCAAGAAGATCAAGCCGCTTCATAGCCTTCTCAAAGATTTCCTGGGCTGTATGATGCAACTTTCCAACAGAAATATCGATTTCTCGATCTGGCTCAATCATACGCAGCTCCAAACGAGCAGTTGGCATGAGTTCAATATATTCAGGATCGTTAGGATAGATATCAAGACAAGGAGTCGACTCTTCATAAGTCAATACAATGACAGTATGGTGCGGAAATTCGATGGCCCCCCTTGGGAAGTCAAAGAACAGTTGTTCGCCATCAGCTCCTTTTTGAATCATGAACTTCTTGATGACGCTGCTGTAGTGAAGCACTTCTCTTCCGGGCAATATCGTTATGAAGTGGTGATCGTCGAGAATGGCACACACATGATCAGTTTCCCCCAGCCGGTTTAAAAGGTGGCATTGCTGTAAAGTTAAGGAACCTTCTGAGCTCATGTTTTCGGTGAAGACGATTCTTTTTTGGGGGAAGAGGTGGTGATATTTTGGTAGTATCGACTAGAGCTTAGATTGTTCTTAAGCCAACAATATGTAGTGCCGAAATATGCCTTCAATGACCTGCTAGTAATAACTTGCTGCTCAGAAACAAACAAGATTTGGACGGAAAGGCGATACGGAATAAATATACTTAATATCACTCGTGTATAACACTGCTTAGAAGGACATTTCTATTCGCAGTGCTTACAGTCGGTTATTTTCCTCCTTTCGAGCTCCCAACCACCTTCTACTACCCAACGGGAAGATTATGTGCATTTCCCCCGGCCAAAATATAGCCTCAACTTCAGCCAGTAACGAAGTGTAACCTACATCAATACCAAATCTAAACCTTCGCTGGCCACAACATACATAATACATCAAGTGATCTTGGGGATCAACGACGTAAAGGGGAAGATATCTAATTAAATTGCTTTCAGCCAGTCAATTTCTCATTTCCAAGCTTTAAAGCATTTACTTTCCCGCTTTCCAAATCTCAAACTATCTCCCTACATGTAACACAATAACCTTGTGCATTGATTGGATCCAAAGGTTGATATTATATAGGAGACAATGTTAGATTAGAATGCTTATAGCCAGCCACTCTCCCGCTTTCGAGCTTCCCCTTACTATGAACGGCAGATATTGCGTTCAGGGGTGGAGACGATCAACTACTGGATAGAGAAGTGTGTAGTGCAAGAATTAAATTAATGCTGAAATTGAGGATATGGAATGGATGGAAACGTGGCAGACGACCATTTGCATCAAGTCCAGTCTACTTTCCTCGAGTTGAATATTATCGCACTTGCGATTCGCCGATCCCTGCCTTTCTATTTCTTCTTTCTTCCTCCATTAGGGATGTTTAGAGATTTAATAAACTAGATACTACAACTAGGGAGAAATAGAAATCTCCATTGAAATAAACTAATAGATAGAAATCTAGCTCTAAAGTTTATATCTGCATTATGATTAATGGGGAAGCGAAGATCTGAAACAGACTCAAAGCCAGCCCGCGCATCGAAAGCACTGCATATGGGACTATCAAAAAATTTAATGCAGCCCCTACCAAACTTGTAAATTGCCAAGACCGGAACTCTGCAAGCCACTCGGGTGGAATGGGAGGTCAAATCTGAGAATTGAAGTTACATTAAGAATAGACATCGATCACGTGAGGATATAGCACTCATGAGGATTGTCCTGAGTCCCGGTGCTTTGAGCAGCAAAGACAATTCTCTCCCAAAATATCTATTGATTTGTAGTCCTTCGCATGCTGCTTCCATCGAATTTATTGATATTTAAACTTGGCTACAAAGCTCGAATCGTTGTTTTGACCATTTCTTACATCAGTCAGCCCCCCACACGTTTAGGATGGACCCAGATAGGAGAGACGCGCTGATTCCACCAAATGACCCGAATAACCCTCGATGGCTCCTCGATCTCCAGAATTGGAGACTTGAACGATACATTGATGTTGTCAGCACCATTGAACCTGAGGGTTATGGTATCGTCTCCTATACTTGGGGTTATATCGCAGACCTGAGCAGGCCACAGCCAGACAATGAATTGCCAGAAGGTCTTCTTTGGGATGTGCCGACGACTACTGGGTTCAATCTTGATCGAGCGAAGAAGGTGATGGCAAACATCGGCACTCGTTATATTTGGTGGGACTGGATGTGTGTCCCGCAGGAAACTCTAAATGGTCAACGGACGATCACTTCTCACTTGAGGGATGCAAAGCACCAGGAAATCGGGAAGCAGCTGTTAGTTTGCTTGTTCCGCGTCTCACTGAAATATAACTAAGTAGTTTATTAGGAATATATATCGCAACGCCAAGAAGAGTATCGTGTGGCTCCATTCAACGTATTGGAATTTGCAAACCCCCTTAAAAACACTACTTCTGGCTGGTTCAAAAGAAAATGGGAGCCTACCAACCGACCCCAAGGCATATTTTGACGAGATAGTGCAATTACTCGCTCGGTCTCGCACTCGCGAGGAAGGAGAGCGTTGGCTGGTCTCGGGCTGGACGCTCCAAGAAGGCGTGTTGCTCCCTGAAACAGTCTTGGTTGACGGCGCAAGCAACACTCTCCAGGACGACACCTTTCGGCACAATGGAGGGCGTGCTTCGGTGATTGACTTGACGGCTAGAATTACTTCACTCGCCATCGGGGTAGCCAAATCCTTCCTTTTGCAAGCCAATGGACAAGAACAACAGAATAAGGTCGGCAGACTGATTGACGAGTCAGTTGAGATGGCAAACGAATTTCGTCAGACCCTTCAAACTCTAGCTACTTCTGGCCTCGTTGCGTACGGTAAAGCTTCTCCGTTGTATATACTTAGTGGCAAGCAGAGCCGCGAATTCGGCATGCCGCAGGATTCTTGCTGGGCGTTGATTGGAGCAATGGAGCTCGAGGGCGTCCCTGTCAATTACGAACTTCCTATGGATAACATTAAAATGATATTTCTGAGAGCTTTGTTTGAAAAATATCAATGGTCAATGCTCCTACTACCCCAGCCCTTATTTCCCGTGAGCCACGGCTGGTGGGTGAGTGATTTTCGATGGATTGACATTGTTGATGGCCTCCTGATTCCGGTTGGATTGTTTGTCGATTCACAACTAGGCCTTGGATCCCAAATGCTGCCGCACGTGTCACTTGACAACGCGATGACTGTGATTATTCAACCACCCGATAAAAGACAAACGTTCTCCTTGTTGAAAAATTTGGACATCAAATGGTATCTACATTACGTCCAGACCAAAACAGGAGTTGAGATCCGCTCCCTGGCACCGAAGACAAATCCCGCCCCGTATATTTCTGACGCAGTTTTTTTGAAGCTAGAGGATCTCGGTAAAAACGAAAACGCACCGAGTATATCTTCCGGGATGAGATGTGTCGCCATCATGGGGTTTTGGACACCACAGGGTAATATTCCTGTCGGCATATTTGGTGGAATCGTTGATCTTTGGTCCACAGGAGGAAATACAATCGAGGTATCTAGTCTGAAGCTCTACTCGACAGCGCAGAACAGTTACCCAGAGCCGGATAGACCAAAATGAAACCTTGCGGATTTGAATTCTGTTGATCTGGAAGCAATTTTTCGCTCTCTTTTCATCAAAAATAATATGATGATTGAGGACCGGGTAGATTAGTATATGTGATCAATGCTGTTATTAGAGCACGTTGAGGCTGCGTAAAACAGCGACGAGGTTCGCCTAATAGCGACCGAAACACCTCGAACTTTGTTGTTTAATAATCTACTAAAAGTTGAACTTCTTATATTCCTAGTCATCCATGATATTTATATAACTTTTTTATTAGCTCTTGGCTTTTATACTGGACATCGTATATTGAGCTTATTGACCATATTTATCTCCCGACTAGGCCTTTATCGTACCTTGCAATGAATCTCCGATAATCCCGTCACGGTGTGCTGCACTCTTCTAGATACCTAGGTACTGGTATATCGCCACAGCAATACCGCACTTATCTATGCCATGCCTATAACTATTCATCCATTTCTTTACTCGATTATTCAAGCGTTCGTTCCTACGATTTTCTGCGCTTTAACTGGTGGAGATGTGTTAAAGTTAAGGGAGTTTGTCGAAGTTATTGGGCACCATAATTCTTGACCCTGTGCAGACAGCAACCTTAAGTCAAATTTTGATGGCAACATTCACTTATCTTACATTTATAGTGTATTAGGTATGTAAGATGCAATACTTAGTATGATACTTAAGGAGTCTTAATATGGCTGTGGTTAGTACCATTGCCGTCACCCCAGCCGCTGCCGACTCTTTATTTGTATACCCAGATTGGTTCGCTGTATCTATGCACATCTAGTTGGGCGGTTTGACATCAAGGATTGAAATAGTTTCTTCCTGCTGATTCTTTGCAATAATATCTCACCATCCCAATACTCTAAACTCATTGTTCTTGTGATGAGAGAGAGTAAAGGCGTTCAAACGAAAATGATAATCGAGGCGAGATATATTTGAGCCCATAGTATTGGTATGCCGAGAAAACTAGAGATCAGGATCATTAAAATAAGATCCGAACTCATTCCTGAGAACAAAATGGTAGCATCATTAAGGCAAGCTTTCGTTCCTGTGGCCAGAATTGCTATGGAGATCCTCAACATTGCTTCCCCATTTGAAGGCGAGAAACAACCAGAAGCATAGGTAACTGTAGAGGTCTTTACCTCTCTAGATCTTGTTCTTCTTCTAATCTACCGCGAATTAGTAGATGATTAGAACATTCAATTTCTCGTTTTTTCAAGTCATCCTTACTGTGGTAAGAAGATACGAATTCACTTCGGCTAACTTCCGAGGTCGTTTCTGAAGACTACATTAACACAGAGATGTTTGATAATCTATCTTCTATTTACAGAGCCGTGACCCGTCTATAATGAGTGCCAAGCTCGGTAGCTCATATCATAGGTTTCAAGAAAAGGGACTGAACTGTCAGAAGCACTTTGCAATGATTTTGAAAACCTCGTGCGAACATAATGGCAGAGAAAATCCTAATACCAGGACGACCACTCCACTATTCTTGAATAAATTTCACGTAATACTGATTAGCCATAGGACAGTAAATTTATGCTAATTTGGAGATTTTTTGTTATTTTGGCGTCAGCAAATCATCATAACGTTGTTCGGATGGTAGAGAAACACTCCAGTGAGTGTCTTGTGTAACCACTGATAGCCATCGTTAGGTGGTAAGGAGAACTTTCAGATGGGTGTAAGTGTTTGGGGTAATTATGGATATTAAATGCATGGTCATCCGATGATATGACCTCATGCCATCGCATCTCAGCTATAGTGCATATTCACCCCTTCATACAAGAAAAATGTCCAACACTGTCAAGTTCTCAGATTCAAGATCTGTTGTCACCGTTTATGAATACAAGAGGTGAACAGACTGAAAATATCTGTAATCTGTAGCTTCCATATCACCTCAATGACATCAATTGCTTCAGCAGACACAAGTGAAAGCAATCCAAAGTTCTGAAATTCGTTCCGGCTGTCTTCCAAAAAGACTAGGTCAGATTTGGGCACCTCAATTTTGGAGTTTGAGGTGCAATCTTCATGAGATTGGAGAACTATTTATCAAAGTAAGATATCAATCAAAGCAAGGAAGAGTGTCTCCTATTACTTATGCCAAGACGGAGCTTAAAGCCTATTATCTTAGGGAATTATCAAAGTCTAGACATTCCCTCCATTCGCTGTACGGAGAGGGGAGCATTAGGTAGTGAATGAGATGAAAGGAAGCTAATAGGCCCGGCCGTGTTCTGACTCAAAAATCACCGAGTGAATCCCGTCCGCAATTCTAACTCAAATTTTATAAGTTTTAGCATTCAATTTGTATTCTCCAGCTCTCAGCCCCGCGTTATATTACAACTCCCCTCTCATATGAAAGGGAATTCTACCCCCGGTGTCAACTTGCAATGGAGTTTTCCGATGAAATAGTTCGTGATTTGAAAGTGGCAAAGCCAGAAATGCTTGTAAACGCTCGAAGGATAATGGTGCAGGTTTCGAGGAAGAAGTGGCTAGTGGGCCAATGCATAACATTCATCTTTGGACTTTGGGTCGGTGCAACTAAAAGACCGCATATGGCCCTTTATCTTACGAGTCTCTTTTATCGATGTAGATGTTGTCATCATCGTTATCTCTCATGTCATCATCCGGTCTCCATAATTCCTACCTTCGGCTTGTGTTGGCTCATATATATCGTCTAATCACTTTCTCTCCTCCACTCTATCGTCTCTTGTCCAGCCCAAAATCGTCCCTTGTCCAGCCCAAAATCGTCCAATATAACAAAATTCAAGCTCGTCAACACGAAAGAAAGTAAAAATCTGGTCCCAAAAACCTCCGTTGTACATCCAACTCAGTTGGCCGCTCAAAACATCTTCCCCGTTGACATGACAGTAATTGGAACGTCTGAACCTCTTGAACATATCATATTTTTTTGAATCTCAGTGGACTGATAAGATCTGAAAATTGATTGTTGCGTGGATTGAAAGAGGGTTGGTTATTCACTAAGAGAGGAGAGAAGGGGGGGCTTCTATATCCTCTTAACAAAGATACTCACAACATTCCCTCTCCTACTCTGACCCCGATCTTTAAATCAAGTGCGATCAAAGCACATAGAAAGAGGCAAATTTATCATCATGTCCCTCAGCCCTTAAAAAAGCTTTTATATAGAAGCGAGAAGTAGTCGGATGAAAACATTAAACTCAAAGCTTAGGTATGACGAGACACCTAGACATGGTTCCTCTTTCTCCGTAACTCGCAAGGTATTTGGAAAAAAAACAATAAGTTGATATGTAAAGTAGCTACCTATACATCCAGTTTAGAATAAGATTTCTACACAGAAATGAGGAAAGCATCACCCCATGTATTTGAATCTCCTTCGCAATCTCACAATTTATATCCCTTCCCTCTTCTCTCATGTCCTCGCCTCCTATCTTCTCATCTTCTCATCTCTTCATATCCTCTTGTCTAGTCTCGTCTACCCCTCAACCCGTCTCTTCTCTTCTCGTCTCCCCTCTCTCCTCCAAACCCACCAATTTAAAACCCACACCTATCATTCCCCACCAAGACCCCTCCCTCCTCGTGCTACCCTGAGCTGTCGGTACAAGTCAACATCAAGAGCACGATCCTTAAGGGTTTATTCTCACTAGCATCCATAGCTACCAGCGCTCTCATTTGGTCCATGAAAATATCCTCCCTCTGTATTGAACGCCCCGGTGATCTTGATATCTGCTAAATAATGACTCTGGAGCATTAAATAAACCCAAAGTTGACTAAGTCTTCAGTTCAACTGTAGATAGCTGCGCCTTTCATATTCACCCTTTCTGTAGCTCAAGGTCACACATGTACCCCTCTTGCGCCAATTCAAACTAACCTAAACCAGCCCCTAATCATTCTTCCTTATATCTATATTCTCACTCTTTCGCTTAAATTCACTCCCTACCCCGTAGCGCTGCCACACCCAACACAACACAAAGCCCTTCCCCTCAACAACCTCGTGACTAGGAATCTACCACATAGTAATCCATCAAATCTGGCATATGACTTCGTACACACATTAGATTAGATTAGTATTCATACATAATTGATCATCGGGAGGGAAATACGAAAGGGAGCAGGATTGATATATCTCGGCTAATTTTCTCTTTTTTTCTTGCCCGATCTCGAGTATCCTAGTCCTCTCATCTCGCCCTTCTGATCTCAAATCTTCCCATCTGAAGCTTCTAATCCCATCATTTTTATTTCACTGTCCTACCCCAACCCTCAAAATCACCCCTCCCACTACACCCCCTACCTCCCATCCCCATCCCCATCCCCACCCCCCAAAATCTCAACATTTAAATACCTACCCACCTACCCACCCACCTACCCACCTACCTACCCAAGTAAATGACCAAGTCACCGACCAAACCAAACCAAGCTGAGCCAGACAGAGGTGAGTGAGCAAAAACCAAAAACCGAAAACCGTATGAGAAGAAGAAAAAGAAAGAAAGAAAAGGGAGAAAGAAGAAAGAAGAGAGGAAAAGAAAAATGCATCAAGACACGAGGCAAAATTACTCTAGAGGTTTGATTTTCTCTGGCTTGAGTATATGTTTGGGTTTGTGATGTTGGATTTGTGATGCTGCTATGCATGAGTAATTCATCCAATCCTCGATTCTTCCACCCGATTCCTCTATTCTCGAATATTCTTTCTTCAAGAGACTATATATACCCCCATTTGAATCCCATATCGTGGAAATCAATTGAAATACCTCTTGTGTGTGTCCGGGCCTATTCTAGATCTTCCATACACACATTCGTCAAATCAGTACCCCCTCTCCCTCCCCCCAACACCTCCTAAAAACCCTCTCCCGATGCCTCACAAGATTCCCCCATCTCCCCACTCCCTCCGCCAACCTCCTATCCCTCCCATTCGCATCTCCCTTCCCATTCCCCTTCCCCCACTCCAATCCCTCATCCCCCAACAACCACGTATAAGCAAAAACACTTGCATCAAAAAGGGCCGGCCCTTCCCCACCAAACCACTTCTCCTCTCCCAACAATTGACTCAGGGCCTCCCACGCCCTATCCGCTTCCCTATATATCATCTCTTCATCAATAACCTCCGCGCTTTTACGTAGTTCTGTTTCCGCTGCAGATCGTAGTTGATGGGCGGTATAGAGGCGGACGAGTGGGGAGGAGGACGTCGGGTTTATATAGAGGGGTGTGGCGACCGTGCGGAAATTTGAAGTCGTTAGGTAGAGGGTGTGCAGCTTTTTCTCCAATTAATTGGGGGGTTTCATATTTGAGGGGAAGAGGGGCAGAGGATACATACCCAAGCATTTCGTATATTATGATCGAGTAAAGCTTGATAAGCGTCCAATTTTTTACTCTTTGGTTCCTGGAGTTTCTTCCCTTGTTCCCTTGCATATTTCACCAGACCATTACTTGGTATTGGTAGGTGATCATCCTGCGAGGAATTCGATTTGATGCCAGGCAAGAGAAAAGGTAGAACACCAGTAGGTGAAGCATGATTATTCGAAGAGACAATTTTATGATCTACTCCTGCGAGTTTTAAGAATGTCTGCCAATCCCGTCAGTCTTGCCTTTCATTCATATTGCTTGCTTAAATTTCCAAGTAGGTAAACAAACCTGCCATTTCAAACACCCTGGGTTGAAGCTCGGTCTTCCCCCATTCACCCCTTCATCACCTTCTCTACAAAAGATATATAAACTAGGCAATCTAGCATCTCTATCGCTTCTTCTATTTGCACCGGGACTCCTTTGTGGTAATTCGTTTGCTGGATATATAAGAACGGGAACTTTATCGAATAATTTCTTAACCGGTCTGGGTATACTGAATAAATCCTTTACAGCATTTGTTTGTCGAGTGAAATTAGATTGATTATATGATGTATCTCCTTTCTGCGCAGGGCCATCTTTCTCATTCTTTGTAGAGTTCGAAGGGGCTGTTGATTGATTTGAAGGAGGAGGCATATCTTCCCTAGCAAGCAAGCAGGTCTTGACTCTTGAAAGGAATTGAATAGACCCAGAACAGACCCAGACCAGGGTAATATCGAATCCAAATGATTGATAATACTCGAGTATGGTACGGTACTTCCAAGGGTAATTAGTATTAAATCCGTAACAAATCCGTAACTAGATACCGGCAGTAGATAGTTTCGGCGCGTCTTCCGTTTTTTTCTCTCTCCTCTCATAAGGCTTTGATGATCAAAAAATTAAATGAGGCTGAAGCTGAAGCTGAGGCTGAGGCTGAGGCTATACTCTGGCCTTATTGCATGGCGTAATCAGTTGATCCAAAGTCAATTATTTTTTGATAGCCGCCGCGATATTCTTTTCATGCAAAGAAAAAAGGGCCGAGGAACGGCAATAACGGAGGATAAGATAAGATAAGGCACCTTTGCATTTCAAGATGGAGCCCCTCGCATACAGCCGTTAAGAGTGGTGGTACCGTAGTTGTATATTTACCGGAAGGTAGGTACGAGTAAATGCCGAAATATCTCCCTTGTTTAATTGATGGATAATGCGGAATTTGGATTCTAGATCGGGTGTCGGGTTGTACGTCAACGGTACCTATCTATGTAGTGGATTGACAATGAGGTCATCGTGAAAAAACAGAGAAACCCAAGAGATCGATATGATCCCGTCGATATGATCCCATCGATATGGTCTCAATACTGTACATACCGTATAAACAAACATGCATAGCTTGGCGTAAGAATAATAGATGCCGGTATTGAATGAGAGAATGAGAATCAGATGAACTACCTTGAGCATCTTGAAAACCCTTGGATGCATGAACCTACTACTAGGTTACTCCTACTGGGTAGGTATGAAACGAATGAAAGAAACCTCGAATAAGATATGGGTCTTGGTTCAGGTACGATGCATGCAAGATATTTTTTCTTACATGCAGGATAAGCACTGTACGCAGCAGTACATACAATGGTCATACACTTGAGTTGTTGAATAAATAATAAGACATTTTTACCATACGAACAGGCAGAAGAGACTAAGAAGAGAGATGCAAGACATACCTACCTACCTAGGTATACTCAGTAATAAATGAGGAAAGATCTGAATAATAGATGGATAAAATAAACATTCATTCCAAACAGCCTTCCTTTACATCAGCCTTCACTCAAAACAGCCTTCATTTCAATGTTACAGTATTATTTATTAGGTTATATCCGACCTCGCAACTTCTTCCGAATCGTGGTGAGAAAAAGCGCACGAATCATTTGGTTACACACGATAAGAAACTTAGCGACATGGGGTAATGCCAAAGATGGTTTAGTTCAAACGTTAATTGTTAAGTGAGCTTTTAGGTAATTGCGGAGAAACAATAGTGGCATTTTCTCTTTTGTGGTCATATCATGATTAACCGACAACAAATGAAATGAAAGTCAATGGAAAAACGGTTTAATATATATCGTGGGGTAATTTGAGATATGAATGAATTATTAGATATGAGAATGCCCTTAATATATATTCATGATTTATTATTATTAAAAAATAACTTTTGTTGTTAAATAATATATTATTCGAATAATGCGACCCCTTCATTGTGAAGTACGTTTACCGAAAACAATCCATTCGAAACCTTACTACTACCTTCATACAGTAGTAGCTAGTAAGATAATTATCATACCAACCCACCTTCAACCTTGTCTGAATCTTACCCTATCTTGTCCTTATACTTTCAACTCAATTTTGTAAATAAAGAAAAATATCGTCACTTGATCAAATATTTAACAATTCCTTCATACCCTCAAAGGAATTAACTTGAGACAAAGACCAGTGATTCAGATCATCATCCTCATTTTATCTGAACTCTTTAACAACCATATTCCCACTTCTTCTCTAACAACGAGAAACCCCTCTACTCAACTACTCAGCCTCCCCCTCCCCTCCCCTCCACGTTGCTACCTACTATCCCACCTTATAACTTCATGTTACCTTGATACTGAAGTCGTGCTTAGCTAGCCTTTCCTACCCCTCCCTCCCTCATCCGAGTCTCATTCCAACTTGCAACTCAACTCTACAAGTTTGAATACACTCTTACATCTACATATTCTTTCTTTGACTCTTTGACACATCCCTTCCCCTGGCCACCATCATATTCCACTACGCAAAACGGTCTGTCAACTTGCGTATTTACCATCAAACGTGCCCCTCATACAAATCGTGGTTTCGTCTCTCAAAACCGGTCTGATCGTCATACCCAGTTTTAAAAAAAATTCGACTCCCACTATAATAACGTATAAGTCCGGGGTTTGAGTTTAGACTACGAGACTAGCCTACGCATTAGCACCACTTAAGAAGATTCTGCTTGTTTGACCGAGGTATACGCATTCCGGTAGTTAAAAGGGACGTCCCATTTATTCTATCGACCAGATTAAAAGAGACCTTCAAGGACCGACACTGAACTTCTGCCAAAAAAACACAAAGAGAAAGTTTCTTCGTCCAAACTTCGCACCTCAACTTGACCAGGCTCACGCTTCGCTCCAAATCCCAACAAAGAACACACATCACCACCTCGGACCCCCAAACCACCACTCTCACCACTATCCATAAACCACCAAGATGAACGCCCCACTCGCTTCTCCCACTCACACGACCGCCTCCGCGTCAACCTACTTCCAACCCTTCTCAAAATCTTCCTCCACCTCCAGCGGACCAACATCCGCTCCCCAACCCCCCGCACAACAAGTCCCGCAACGTTCATCAAGTCAAGATGAGACATCACCCTTTTTGAGGGATTTTAATTTGGTAGCCGAGGCGGCCAAGAGGGCGCAGATGGCTTGTTTGATGAGGGATATGGAGGGGTGTGGATTGTAGGTTAGGTTATGAGGGATGGATGGGGAAAGGGGGATCGTGGGATCGAAGGAGAGAGGTGTATGGAGTGCGATATTCATTTTTGGTTTTCGAATCTATATACCAAACCCCTCCCGCAACGAGAGTCGAAGACATTATGATTATATTTTCGGACGAAAGGCGGAGGGAAAAATGGTTGGATGGTTGGATGGATGGTTGGATGGTTGGATGGACGATGTTTCGCGGCAACTTTCAATATCTCATACCTACGCATTACCTTACTCATACCTGTATCATGCGCACCTCGCTTCGATCCATCCACCTCGATTCGATTCGACAACCCATCCATCCCTTCACACCTCCTTACCCAACATACTCGCCCTCACCCTCACCCTCACCCTCACCCTCACCCCACCCCACCCCACCATCACCAACCCAAAATGACGAAACCACGAGTTTAAGACGGGGAGGGCGGCGTTCTTGGTCTTGGGGAGCTTTGATATTCTGGTGTTTTTGGCGTATAATTACATATTTGGATTCATTAATCTATCTATCAATCAATCAAGTAAATCAATCAATCAATTAATTAGTCAATTAAATCAATTAAATCAATTAATCGATGTTACTCTCTTTTTCCCTTTTTCTTTTCATTTTTCATTTTTCTTTGACATTTATATCTCAGCAGAGCACAATACAGTATAGCAAATCACAGCATAGCATGAATTCATATATATGGTATATGGTACCAATATGGTATACAGTATATCACCCAAGGAGCGTCACTCATCACTCTGAGGTTAGAGAGTGACGGACTCTTATCTTAGATGGAAAAAGAGTCAGTTCGGTCAGTCAGTTCAATCAGTTCAGTCAGTTCAGTCAGTTCAGTCAGTTCAGTCAGTTCAGTCAGTTCAGTCAGTTCAGTCAGTTCAGTCAGTTCAGTCAGTTCAGTCAGTTCAGTTCAGTTCAGTTCAGTTCAGTCAGTCGGTCATGGTGAGGGAGAATTTTGGAGAATTTTGGAGAAACGTTGGAAATTTGATTTGACTTTGACTTTGACTGTGATTTTATTTGATATGATATAAGGAATTTGAGTTGATATGGGGAATTTGGAAGAGGTGATGGATGGATGGATGGATGCGAGATATGATGATATGATATGATGATGTGATGTGAAATGTATACGGTCCCTAGTATGTTTATATACCTACCTAGTATCCTAGTATCCTAGTATTCCGCTTAAGAGATGGTTATGGTTATGGTTATGGTTAGGCGGGAAAGGAGAGGAGGAAAGGAGGAGAATAGATTGTGCTTTGTTTATTTCTCTATCTCTATCTCTATTTAGTAGATATCTGGATCTAGATTGAGAATAGATTAACAGTATTTATCTATCAAATATCCCACCCCATATCCCACCATATCCTACCAACCTACCAACCTACCAACCTACCAACCTACCAACCTACCAACCTACCTACCTACCTACCTACCTACCTACCTACCTACCTACCTACCTACCTACCTACCTAACACATAAATAACCAACCAACCTACTTCCCCAATACGTCGATACACAAGTTCACAACTACCTACCCACTTATATGTGTCTTTCCTTTCATACATACCAACCTACCTACCTACCAACCTAAATATTCATAGACATATATACATACACACGATCATCCATCCATCATCAATCCTCAACTTCAATCTCCAACCTCCAACCCCCAACCTCCAAACACCAACCTCCAAACACCTATCCCATCCCATCCCATCCCATCCTAGTCTCAAATATCCCCATTCCATTCCATTCCATTCCATCCCCCTCCACTATACTAGTAGGTACCTAGCTATATATACGTCCTCTCTCTCTCTCAGAGGAAGAGACAAGGCAAGGCAAGGCAAGACAAGGCAAGGCAAGATAAAACCACAGTCCACGAACGCAAAGGTCATATACAAATATCAATAGCAATGATCTCAGATAGCGCACGCGTTAATCATCGGTCGGTAGAACTTTTATATCGCTAGACTAGCCTAGCCGGCATGAGCTGAGTGCATTGAGTATAATATACCATTCGTTATCCCTATTTGCTAATCATGAACCAAGATGAATGACTCCACCCCTCCAACACCACCCTTCCAACACCATCCCTCC
>JANPYM010000009.1:617317-764526 GCA_025890175.1 Ciborinia camelliae
CCCCCCCCCCCCCCAAATTCCCTTTCCCATGTCTTCATCATCCAGTGGAATAATCTAATCCATCGCTCCATGACAACCATACTGTACGATACTACCTTGCGACGAGAATGGCCTATTAATGTATTCCCGTCCGCTCATCGCTTCCTATTCCCGAGGTATCCCAGGGTGACGATACAAATTTTTCCGCAATTAACCCCGAGTACCACTTCCACTCTCATGCTTCTTCGGTCTCGAATAATCATCAATATTAACAAAAGCCCCGGGGCCACCACCCTCCCTCAGATCTTCTAGGAGTACCGTTGTTTGTTGGTAGAGTTGTTCGAGGGCCGCTGAAGACGATTTGCCAAGGGAGACTGTTTTCTTCGTAAGAAACCACACTTGCACACAAGAAAAAGGGGTATTGATCATTTAAGGATATCCATATCAAAAAAAAAACTTACGGAGGATAGCAGAATTCAATTCCTCCGCCACCGTAACCCTACCACTCGGATCCAAAAGATGTGAGACAGTTTTCTCGTTGAAAGGATCTTTATATGCAATCAACGAGAAAGCATCTTCCAAAGCTTTGCTGACCTCTCTTCTTGGATCGTCCTTGAATTCTGCTTGAAGAATCTGACCGTATGACAGAGTCTCCGATAGTAGATTTTGATATTCGGTTTCAGAATCTACACCACCATCCGTTTCCATTCTATCCCAATTATTGGCTGGAGATTGATGATCATCTAGTTCCATATCATGACTTATAACATCATCAAACCAATCTCCGTTAGGCGCCGTATTCTTCTTCGATCCGTTGGTCAAATTGGACTTGTTATGCAGTTCTGCCATTTGTCGAACCATTTCAATGAACTTGCGACATCTTAATCGAAAATAAACGTGCTCGTTGTCTTTGAGAACTTGAGGGTAATATGCGTTAGTATGCTTGAGAGCTTGCTCAACATCCCCTGCTAAAATTGCTGTACGTATTCCTATATAACATCAGCGAAATGGACAGTCATCCATCCGAAATACTTACGTTGCCTGTGACCCGCATCTTCATCCTCCTTGATATCAAATCCTGGTATGACAACATCTGGATCCATATTTAAAGCCTTCTTTTCAGAATGAACTTCATCCGCAAATGCTCTTGCCGTTTCGACATAGCCATCATGTGTTAGAAATTGTAAAACCTACTCGTAATCAGCTATGAAATGGTGGAGCTTATGAAGGGTACAAAATACTAAAGATTGAATCAATTCCGTCTCACATAAGGGTGGTGCAAGCTTTATAGTACTAAGGAAAGTTTTAGCAGTTGAAATAAGCCAGAAGATTGGATCTAAGTACCTGGTCGAAGCTATTTCATTTCTGATTTGCCTTTCTTCGCGCTATATGCATGAATCGTTAGCATACGGGATATTGGGCCAGCGATGGCGGCAGATACTCTTATGAGGGAGTTCATGTGAATGGAACCTGCCACAGTGGCCTCCACTACCTGTCATTGGGTGGGGGAAAGAAATGGAGAGAACTCTCTCAATCATTTTCCCGCCCTCATTTTCTGCATGATATCCACTGCCCTTCCTTGGGAGTCGAGAGGGTAAGACATGGAAATGGTGAGATAGTTTCACTAACCAAAATCATGCCATCTATGTCAAAGACAAATGGACTTTGCCCAAAATTTACTCTAATATGCTCGCCAGGTTTTTTCATTCCAACAGACGGAAAGAGGTCCCTCTTTCCATTTATATCTCGAAAGGCAGTACCTTGAATGAGGTCAACATTTGTTCCAAGTTCAAATACAAGCAGAATTTAATGGATGAAAAATAAGCCATAGAATAAGGAATAAATCACAAACACTGACCTAAATGATGTCCATTCTTTGTAAAAAATGCTGAACCAGTTGAAAAGTTTATTCCACATCCTATGATATCATCTGTGGTGAATGCTGGTCCGTAACTTTTTCCAGAATTTGCACCACCATATGCATGGCCATCATCACCATGATACGCCCAAGAATCGGGTTCCCATCCTGGTAATCTTGATAGCGGTACTTGTTTACTAGAAAACCCAATGCCGATAGAGCTACTAGAGACAAGGTTAGAAAACCTTCAAAGGTATAACTCGGGTAAACAACATACTCCTCTCTCTTCCGTGACAAAATAGTCACCTCGAAGTAATAAATTCCACATTGAGGGGGCATAGGATGATCGGATCTAATGGCACATGATTCAAAATCTCGGTCGTTCATGGCAGACTTTGGACCCGTCAATTTGACCTCTAATGCATCACTCGTAACTTCCAATGCTCCAAATTTATCATTTGTACTCCATTTACTTGGTAACGGTAGTAAGGATTCGTCTTCGACAAGAGAGGATTTTTCGATAAGGTCATAAGGTCTACCTCGATGCGAAGGTACCATCTTTGCATGTAGATTGATACTGCTGGCACTAGTTGAAAGGGAATTTGGTTGTGATGATGGAGCCGACCCATCTCTATGCGCCAGGACTTTTGTCTTATGCGCCTCCTCCAGCTTTTGCACATATTTCGATCTCTTCAAATATGATGGCACAAAGAAATAATCCGCATGCCCACCGAGTCCACCGTGAGCATGTCCATTTGCAAGTGAGCCAAATGCACTTGAGAAGCTTGGTAGTTGCCTACTCCATGATCTTGGACGTCCATGATTGACCCCGCCATTACTACCGGTATTTTCCTCATCAAATCCGATAAACCCCCCATACCCGTATCTTCCAGCCGCATAATTGTAGTCTGGGTCGTAAAAAATGGGATCATGCTGTTGATTTAACATGTGTGTATTTGAATTTAAGACATTTCCAAAAGCGCCGGGTCTTGAAGATTGCCCAAATTGTTGAGAATTACCTAAACCTATGCCAGATAGAACGGAGGCATATGAAGATCTTCGTGGCGTAAAACCGGGAGCTCCAGTAGGCATAGCGGAATCTGGAACCCCCGGCGAGCCCGAAGGATATGAGTTTGTCATTTCGAAAGTATCGATGTAGGCAGTAAGTAGAGTGAGGAGGTATACCGGTAGTAGTAAGGTAAGAGATTCGTTAACGTTTCGAGTCCTGTAATTACTAAGAAATCGAGAGAGGTGTGGGTTTGAGGAGTGAGTAAGGAAGCTGTTTGGTGAGCTTGTGATTTGTGATTTGATTTTGGGTTTAGTAGGAGACTAGGTAATAAGAGACCAGGGTGGGCGCAGATGTCATACTCGTAGATCTGGTACGTACTTATAATAACCTTCCAAATTACCTAGTACCTCCTACTTACGGATGATCTCAGTTCGTTCAGTAAGGCAGGTAAGGTAGTGAATAATGACGAACAGTTGAACTGGACTGGACTGGACTGGACTAATAACAGGCGGAGGTGGAGACGGAGGCCGAAGTGTGATGATGATTTGTGATTTGTGATGTACCGGTAGTTGGATTGGATGGTTTCATGACTGGGTGGGTGGATGTGGGTATGGGTGTGGGTGTAGAAAGTTGAATAATCATACCCAGTAGGTACGGTAGGGACGATAGGGACGGAGGAATTGATAAATCCTAGCTTTGATGGTGTGGGTGATGATGGGTAACTTCATGTGGTGAATACATACATAGGTACCAAGGTAGGTAGGTATGAGTATCTATGTAGTATTAATTTGTATTGTATTGCAGTGTGTATCGTATCAAATCGTATCTGTGAATGAGAATGTGAATGTGAATGGTTTGGTTTTATTGTTGAAGCTCCGGTTTGTCCTATACAGTCTATACTACCTAACCTATACTCACTTAAATTTGTGCGAATGAAGTTTGTTATCGAATCTTTCATATATCAAATCAGTATCAATCAAGCAAGCAAGCAAGCAATACAGTATCCATATACATACCTACGTAAGTACCTGAGGTACTGGGTAGATACGAGTAGGTAGATAGGTTCAATAATAATGGAAGTCCATGTTCAACTTTCAAGGGTTCCTCAAAGTTGCCAATGCTCAATGCTCAATGCTCATCCCATACCCATGCCATGCCGTATGCGGATCTCATCATACGTGAGCTAAACCCATTAAGGTCCGATCTCCGATAACCCGGGGCGTGATGAGGAACGTCACGAGAAGAAGAGAACCTTAGAGAGGAGGGGAAGAAGTCATTCACAAACAAATGGGAAAGAAAGAAAGTGGTCATGTATTTAATATTGACTTTCTACAAGATGATACGAAAATTCAAGTTAAATTCTAAAAGTGAACAATCGAGATTATCCTCTCAATATACATTATGAAATTCCCATACAATGACAACAACCATGCAAGAAATATCAGACCAGAGTCAATCAATCAATAAATACTCAAAAAAAAACTGATGAATCACATACCCAATTGCATCAAAACTATATACGTCCTTATCGTCAGAGTGAGGTGGAATATTCAAGAAGCATATAGTATATATCTTCTATAGAATTAAGCTCTAAACCATATCTCTAATAAAAATGCTTAGGTGTATTCTCGAAAATTATCGTTATCATTTCCGAGGAACCGATGATTACATAGGGGCAATATCGTATTGGTAATGATGACATTACTGGCTCATAAAATGTTTGATAAATCTAGGTGAACAGCCGGTACAGGTTATGTAGTAGGTATTGAAGCAGTTGTCAGTGAATCCATTTACTCGTCAGTAAACCACCTGCCCGTGTCTGAAATGTCCTTTGTGCAAAGAGATTTCTTGGAGCACTCAGAGCAAGTAGATTTTAACAACAGGTTCAACACGGCTGGGGGAGAATTTGAACTGGGAAAACATTGACCTTGATGAGCTTCGCCAGATTATGAAGTCAAGAAAGCAGCAATGATCTTGATTTTTTAGAGCAAATAATACATGAACCCATAGGCCGCAATATGTTACATTGGCCTCCCCCGTCTTTGAGAAAACGCCAAAAACACCATTGTCCCAGGCGGTATTTGATTCCATTCCATCCCATCCCGTCCCCAAACTCCCCGTATAATTTTCCCAATTCCACTAGATTGAAGCAAAGAAATTCTTATACATCGTACTGCTGTATTGATGAGGCAGTAGGGCCTTTTGTAATCCGATTCCATGAAGATATTGCCCATTAAGGAGAAAAAAGAAGTTCGCCAGGTAGAATCCGGCTTCTAATACAAAGGGTGAAAAATTAAAAAGGTTAATTGGTTTAGGTCGAAGTAGTAATAATGGAAGGCTTAAGCTCAGGCTGGGGTTGAGGTTGAGAGTCAGACTGAGGTTGAGGAGCAGGAGAGCTGGCGAGGTGGGTAGTATGATCAACATCCATGGCACTATTGCTCTTCTCACTCTCAATCTGGCTGTTGTCTTTGTTCTCCTTGCTGCTATCACTGGTTGATGAACCCTCAGTACTGGGATTGACGACGATCTTGGGGGGAGCTCTCCATCTAGCTATTTCAATAGGAATGCCCGTGAATGTCTTGATAACGAAGGAGCGCTTCTCCCACTTGCGACAAGGTTTACCAGAACGATCGAGTGCACGTAAACCGGCATTGATTGCACCTTGATTGGCCTTGGGTCCCAGCTTGTGAGAAGTGCCATTTGCATTCGATGCTCTTGGGGTATTGCCTGTAGGATCGATTGTGCCATCATCCCTATGTAGAGTTAGGTTAGTAAATGTAATTGATAATAATTGCAGACATTCTGGTGTTTCCCAGATGAACAAAGCCCCAAAGCCGACCGGGAAGACGTATGGTATTGAAGAGCCATATCTGAGAAGTAGTTAAATATACTTACAATCTTGCCTTCTTCTTTGGACCTGGCTTTCCTCTGACCCTAGGAGTTGTATCTGATCCCAGGGCCGCAGTAGAACTTCTCTTAACACCACCCTTCTTCTTGATTGCTTCTGTTGGAGGAGGCATCGATGAAGGAACTGGAGTGGCAGTACCATTTGGCGCAGGCGTATTTGCATTTGACTCGGTTGGAGCATCACCGTTTTGACTCGTCGCAACAGGTAAAGTACTTGGAATTGTTGATGTAGATTCCTTTGACGGGGAGTCTTCTTTGACCAAAGGTTGACCAACAGTCCTTAACTTCTCGGGAGATAATTTCAGAGTGACGATCATAGTAATCTTCTCTTTAGGACCCGACGACTTTCGTCGTGGAGCAGAGGTAGTCGGGGTAGATTTGCTTGCGGAAGCCATCGTGTTGGTGTCGTTGAAGTTATGAGATGTGGAAGTTTGAAGGCTTCAAATTGTCGGTCGCAAAAATTAGGGTTGTGAGTTTTTTGGATGTGTCAGGAATGATATGGTAGTAGATTGATTGTTCTCTCAATCAATACTAACTAAGGTATCGATGATGGGCGGATACGCAAAATTGCGATATGGGTGGTCAAAAGTTGATGGTATTCAACATGGTTGGGAAATATTTGAAGGTATTGGTAAATCCTTTTGAGTGAATGGAAAGTAAGTTGGAAGGAAGGGTGATGGGGGCATGGAAAACCATGAGAGTTCGGCTTTTGAAAGCAATGGGTGCCATACTTCATTTTCCTTTTACACGCGTTGATGGGCTGAAAATATGTTGGTGCTTTTGTTTTCAGTCTTTCACCAATAGAAATCTCGCCTAGATTTAGTTCAAGGTTGAAGATTTATTAGTCCACCAGGTTTTTTATATATAGTACAAGAGGTAAGGTAACATGGACAATCAACGCACGCACTTGCCTCTTTGACCATGAAATTATGAATGAGTGAGCGAGGGAGTGAGGGTGGACGAATCATTTTCTTTCTTTATTCATTTATCTATCTAGAGAAGAGAATAGATGAGGATGAGGTTGAGGATGAGTTCTTTCAGTCATCAGGATGAGTTCCAATTGGTGAGAAGATCAAAATGATTGTATTTTTATATTCATATTCATATTCATTTGAATTAGGTATATAAGGAAGGAGAGAGAGATATATATATATTTATATATATTGTGTTTATATCGAGGTCGTTATATCGTTATATCATTATATCGTTATCATCAAAACTTCTATTTCTAGTAGGTAAATCGGGAAGGCTTCACTCCTCACCTGCATTCATTTATTATTACCTTATATTAGCTTGGACATTAGACATTGGACATTCATTCTATCTCAATCTCCTTGCCTTGCCTTGCTTTGCCTCCATCATCCCTGCCCAGGTGGCATTCGATGATCAAATCGAATAGTTGGAAAGTAGTGGTAATAATCGATCAAACTTTTCACTCCTCATAATAGAGGTCTTTAGCAAAATTTCTTAAGTTTCTTAAATTGCTAGCTATGCCTAAAATGGACTTTAATAAATCGAACTGACCATTCAAAACTTTTGAAATCGATTAATAATCAAGATCCAATTAAATTTCGTTTAGTTTTTAGCGTTACGCATTGTTGCTTTTTTCATAATTTTTATAAAAATTACAAGGGTTAATTGGATTTATAAAAAAATAGCAACATAAGAAACGATCTTAACAACTAATCAAAATCGTTTTTTAAATTTCTTACATTATTATCTCCCAAATAAATAAATTAACTTTGAAGATCTATATCTATTTAGGGCCACTAGAGTTAGTTAGCTTGGAAATTTTGCTAAATCCCTCTAATCCAATTTGGAAATAGTACATAGGTGCTAGGTACCTAGGTAGGTAGGTAGGTGGGTAGTTCTCAAAGTATACCGGACCGGCCTGCTAGTCATCATCAATGGAGTCAATGGAGTCAATCTCACGTCATGAGAAAGATACTGACACTGGATACTACCTACCTCCTGTACCTAGTAGGTAGGTATACACTCATTAGGTATCGCAATATATATATATATATATATATATATTAATTATCATTTCATTTAGTGGGAAACTAGATTTACTTTACTTTGATTCTACCTACCTACCTTAATCCATCCAAATAATAATCGAGTCATGTACCTTCTACCCCTTCCTCTCTTTACTTCTCGATCATTCGACCCGACACTTTGGGCAACGTTTGCAATTTTTTAATCCCTAGTACTGTATCCCACCAACATCAAATATCTGCCCTGCTTTCGTCTGCACAAATCAGACATGGCGCCTTACCAACAATAGATGTATTGTTGCAACATAACAAACCCTCCTCCCCCCCGAAAACAGCAATTTGATCTGCATATTACAACACCCATTTAAATCTTCAGATATTGGACGACGATACTACGAGGGTAACCAACCCCTTTTCTCCTTTTGGATATTGGACATTGAACAAGTGGCTGGTCATTTATTTTTATCGGATCATTAACATCACACTCCCGTGCATTCATCCTTTTCTATCTCTCGTGTCACATCGAGATTCAAGATGCCCTGGTGGTTTGGTTGCCACCCACGCCTGAAACCAAGAATAGCTCGGAATGACTTCACTCTTGATCTAGGGAAGTTTGGAATCAACCATTACAAGTACGATAGCGCGCCTTAGACTTGCAGGAACTACGAAGGATGATATTGCTTGATGCTTTAACGAATTTTTCGTTGGATGTTCAGCTCGAATATCAAAGTACAATCATGGTTTTGAGGTTTTGGATGTGTCGAATAGTTTTGATATCAATAAACCTACCTACCTACCTGTAAGGGATTTTCAATATCCACCATTACACAAAGTTACACCTCTGGGTAATTCGAATTCCACAGCATTCATAGACAAATCTTGGTTCGTCACATACAACATGACCAGCATTTATCATGGTCAATTATCCCTATTATGTCTGTCTAAGTCAAAATTCGTGGTATAAGTTCGACTACCTAGGTATCCAGTGATGGGAAGGTAACGAAATGAGAGTAGATAATTTTCATCTGAATATTGCCATTTGGCTTCAGTCAACGATAAATCTTCCAGCAAGCTATCATCCCATGGAGCTCAGTTGGCTACAGATCAATTTTCAATACGGCTGCTAAGTTTTGTCCATATCATAGATACCTACTAGGTACCTACTATGTTGGCTTTGGCATCGTGGTATTCGGGTCACCGGGACCGTCTTTGAGTTCTCAATCGCAACCAAGTGCAGCGCCCTGCCGATGGGAATTTGATAGGTCGTTACGAAAAGGTACATTCGCAAAACGAACATGGGGATAGGGAAGGGGTTGCCTTAGTTCTTGTCACTTATTGCGTACTGTCTGTTATGCTGTTTGATAGTCTCTTGCCAGGGAGATGTAGGGAAGCATAACCACTCGTGCCATCTAATATACCAGCCAGGTAGGTAAAGTTAGATGGATTCTAGAACTTTGCACTCTATATTCATCATGATGTCTTCTTTGTCATGCCACGAAAGCTTGGGAAAGCTAAATCAGATGGACTAAGTGAATGAACGAGAAAATGTTTAGAATGATTTGTAGGGTATACCAAGGTATCATTCGACCGATGTCCCTATATAATAAGAAATATCTCTAGGTAATTAACTTTGATGTTGCAAAGTTTCAATATTAATACCTACCGGTAGGTACCTGGGAGGTTCAAAATGATGACGAATCTCAACAATAATATCCAGTTGATATACGTATAATAACTCACGCTAATTGGGTGATTTGAAGTGGACCACGTGCAAACTACTCAGCCACAAAGTGGAAAGGTGCCACAATCGCAAGTGGGGTGACGACAGCTTCTAGAAACTAATTAGGCAAGAAACCCATTATCAACCATCCATCCCTAAACGCATTCCCCGAGGCCTTGAACACATTTCGATAATTTACCTGTTTACTCTATATTTGATATTTTGACAAAGGCAACGACATTGTCAATATGTCCGCTCCAGCAAAATCCTCGGAGAGCCCTGTAAGTCGATACATTCCTTGATTCCATAACTTTATGCGTTATTTACGCATGAATTATGAAATAGTTAATTGCTAACCCGTCTCCTTTTCAGACTAGAAGTCCTCCTCCAGAATCTCCAACTACTGTAGCACCATTTGATATGGACGATGACGATGTACAAGAGAGCACTACCGGCGCCGACGTGCCAACATTGAATAAGACCGCAGATGAGCTACCTCCGGCAAAACCTCCGCGCCCCTTGAGCCCACAACAGCAAGCAGAGAACACTTTGAAAGAAGCTTTCCCAAGCATTGATACAGCAATAGTCAAAGCAGTCTTGATTGCTAGTGGAGGTCGCGTTGAACCTGCTTTTAATGCTCTCCTAGGTAAGCTTTCATCTCCGCCGCATACTATTACATTCCTAATGTTCGCTATAAACAGGCATGTCAGATCCGGATGCCGCTATCGAAGTCCCTCCTCCTCAACCCCCTCGCCCACAAGCGCAACGAGTCGGCTCTACTCCACGATCACAACTCGAATCAGATGAACAGTATGCACGCCAGCTTGCTGAGCACTATGAAGGATCATCGTCATCATATGGACCTCATGGACCTCGAGGCGGCTCTAGAGGTGCATACGCCCAAGGTCGGAAACAAACTGGCTTGAAGCCAAATGGAATGTATGGCGAGGAGGAGGAACACAGCTTTCTCGATGATGATCTCCCAGTTATTAAAGAGAATCTCAGAAAGGGCTTTCTCGAGACACAGAGTAAAGTTAACGGTTGGATCACCAATTTGAAGAAGAAACTCGATGGAGAGGATACAGAGGAGGGGCCTTCTACACAAGGTTACCATTCCAGTCAAAACACACAATATCGTACCCGAAGAAGCGGAGAAGGCAAGCAGAGTGGAGACTATAATCGATATGATTCCGATCCTCAGGTTCTGGGTGATGACTTTGCTGGGATTCAGCTGAATGAGGATGGCAGTAGACATGAAGGTAATACTTCTCGCGCAAGCTATGCTGCAAATGCTTACGACTCATCCACCCCTCCAGCCCGTCGATCTACACGTCCACTTGCAAATCCCGATCTTTTCAAACCAACCCCTGGAGTTCCAAAGGCTGAAGGTCGGAAGGTATCATTCCAAAATGCTACAGTGGAGGATGATCTATATCGTACTTCACCAAAACTCAGTGGAAAAGAAAACACTCCATCGACCAAGCAAAGTAAATGGCAACCATTGAATTCGATGGAGCCCAGCCCAATTGGTGACGCTGATAACGACCACGATCCATTCAGTCTCGGAGATAGCGAGGACGAAAGGGAGTCTAAAGATCGAGTTGGTGGTAAAGAAATTCGTTCGGATGATGCGGAAAGACTTAAGAAAGCCGCAGCTGAAGCAATGTCTGAAAATATTGGTGAGCCTGCAAAGAAGCCTGAGCCGGCCGAAACGTCTGGTACGAAGGATTAATTGGCAGAGGAGCTGGCTAGCAAACCCCGAACGTTGTTGAATCCTTATAATTCCGGTTTTCGCTCACCATCTGGAGTAGCTCTGGATAATCTTGCTCGTACTTTTCATGATATCCAAATTGTTTCTACCATTCCTTACCAGAGCCAATTCATAACAGGATGAGTTGTGTTCATTTCATTACTAGGGTTATGAATTCAACTTTGATTTTGAGTATTTTCCAATGGCAATGGGTACTTCATTGAGGAAGTATAATGAAGGACATATGTAGACTTTCAAATTGATCATCAGTTCAATAATAATAATTACACCCTATTAATATAAAATGATTCTACCATTTACCTAAACAGTTTCCACCTCCCACCTTTGACATGTATGTGATCAGTGTGATGAATCATGATGAATGTCACTACTGTAGGTACCGTACCTAGGTAGTGTCCCTGATCATCCATCTAATAGGGTAATGACTGGTAACATTCTCAAACTCTCCTCTTCAAAGAACCCAAGATCCCAACAATTCAACTTTTGAACATTCACCAGTCTCCCCTCCCCCACCTTTATCAACAGTTCAGCCTTGTTAGCCTTGCTTGCGTTTGTTAGCACGTGGGGTAACGATTTGATAGGAATACCGGACCCGGTAGGACTCTTCCATTGCATGAAAACCCATTGAGTGCTAGTTAAGACTATGCTAGTAAGATTACAAGCAGGACCTCGGGAGGTGAAGGTAGTTGGCAGAAACGGAATACTAATAATACTGTAACAAAAACATCATAACAGAAACAATCAATTTGGCCAATAATATTCAGATCAAATCCTTTTTAAAATGATTAGTAACCTAATAAATCTGTGACACTCTTTAAGATAAAATAGCTAAAGTGATAAGCTCGTATCATAATTTTACTGTAGGCAAGGTCAATATAAATTCACCAACAGGTTATAAAGTATCATGTACTACCTAGCTACGGTAAGTCTTTATACCTTATTCAGGTTAGGTAAAAGAAAGTCCATAATCTTACCTAGCCACAAGCAATTTGCTGTAAGTTGTACCAGAAAGGTATACATATATATACCTACTTACCTAGGTACCTTCCTAGTACCTAGTATAGCGAGCGTATGTCAAGTTGGTTAACAGGGTGTTACCTATTGTTGCCCCTCACTAGTCCTTTTCTAGCCAAACTTCTCTCTTTGGTTCTATCATCTGGTCTTGTCCTGTCCGAGAGCTCTAAAAGAGAATCACCACCAAAAAAAAAGTTCAACAGTTGAACATCATCAATTTTCAATTTATTCAATCTCAAAAACGAAGAGTATTGAGTCTTTTCATTGTATTTGTTCTTATCAAATTCCATAGAACTTCATCTCACTTTGGTTCTTTCCTTTACTACCTACCAGGGACCTAACGCCATTTTCCTCACCACTAGGATCAGGATCTCTCCTTCTCATCTCGTCAACTTCTACTTTCTTATCAAGGTAGCAATACTCTCAAGGTATAGTGACCACCACAGCTTCGTGCAGGTCCACATGTATCACAAAGCATCTAATTTTGATCCTCTTCGTATCTTATAGAGACACTCCTCCATATAATCAACATCATCTCCTGTTGGCTTATGAGCATAGCATTTTGCATGATTTATAGTCATGATTTGCATGTGATCTGATAGATCCACCACCTGCAAGCCTTCATCCAGACATATCTAGAGTTCCATCCATCAGTTTTGTTCCTCATTGCCCATCACCCCAGAAATTTGAGGCTGAAAGCAGTCTATCATGTACGTTTCATCCCAATTTCAAGCCATGTCACCCTCTCTTGAAAATATAACCACTAAACTTCCCTTTCATAGGAAGTTTGGAAAGCAAATTCAGAAAAGGCAGCTCGAAGTGCCCGAGTATGCAGCTAGCTTCGTCAACTATAAAGCCCTAAAGAAGGTTCGTCTCGGGTACTCCTTAATCTGAAACACAATAAGCAGGAAGCTCCACGCTTCCAAATGTTGCGGTAGCTTCCTGAAGGAACATTACCATTTAACTAACTCCAAGATAGCTCATCAAAAAGCTGTCTGCTACACCTATAATCCTCGCGCAAAATGAAATTCTTCGTTCGGCACCAGTCCTCGATTCCCAGGCTGCATTACAAGCAAATAAGGCTACCTTCTTCTTCCAGCTGGTACGTTGTACTGGATCTCTTTTGCAAGCATGAACAGTACTAAACTTCAAATAGGAACGAGAACTTGAGAAGGTCAATGCCTTCTATCTTCAAAAGGAAGCTGAGGTATGCTTTCACCATCATAACTTCATCCAAAATATCACCTGCTCATTCAAAATAGCTTAAAATTCGGCTGAAGACTTTATTGGACAAGAAGAAGGTCCTCCAATCACGTAGTCAAAATACTTCGACGCGATCTGCGAAGTTCACCACATTGGAAGAAGGCTTTCAACAATTTGGAAATGATTTGAACAAGCTTCAACAATTTGTCGAGGTGAATGGTATGGCCTTTTCCAAGATTCTCAAAAAATGGGACAAAACTTCCAAATCGAAAACGAAGGAGCTCTATCTTTCGAGAGCAGTTGAGGTACAACCATTCTTCGATGCGACCGCGATCAGTGAATTGTCTGATCAGGCCACTATGAGCTTACAGGAGCTTGGAGCTTGGTCCGAAGGCGATAATGTCAGTTTTGAAAGAAGTCAAGAACATATCGTAAGCAGTCAACACTTACTAGGTACCGATGAAGGTGACGCCGATACTTTATTATTGGAAGCTGTTATTTCCGGAAATCTTGAATCCTTGAAAGACCTCCTTCAACGTATGAAAATCGCTCCAGATCCCAATGGTACTCGGGATGTAGCATTGATGGAGAGAATTACTCGAACATTCCTTGCAGCTATTAATGAAGGTCACCAACAGTCATTACAATTACTATTAGATACTGGCTTGGTCGACGTACAGTCCGAAGATGATATCAATGAGCGCAATTGCCTTCATCAAGCTACGATCTACAGTAATACTTTTGTATTAGTCGTGGGTCTCTCCAAGGGGGTGATTGTTAGCCGAACTGATGTATATGGGCGGGTACCATTACATTATGCGTGTATGCATGGCCGCCTTGATATGATGGAGGAATTGTTGAATGGTATGATATTCCCTGAATATTTTCCTTGCAAATACTAATGGGCTTCACCACTTTAGCGGATCAATCCACAATTGATTTGATAGACCACGACAATTTTACTCCTCTTATCCATGCGATTATTCACGGTCATATAGAATGTGCTCAGAGGTTACTTGCACGATCTGCCAGAATTGATCCTATCTCCGATGCAGATCATGTTCCTCTAAATTTGGCCTGCGAACATGGCTCCATTGCAATCGTCGAACTCCTCCTTCAACACGGAGCGAAAATTCTTCCAGATGCCGAAGGTCTATATCCTCAACATCTTGTTGCAAGATCTGGTCAGACACCACAGTTACTTCTCTTATTGAAGAGCTATGGCGCCGACCTTAACCAAATCGACAAACTTTACTCATGGACACCACTCTTCCACGCAGCCAGTGAAGGAAATGTACCATGCATGCAAACTTTGCTGGATGTTGGAGTTGAGACCCATGTTCGCGATGAAAAGGATCTTTCCGCTATGTATTATGCGGCATGGGAAGGATATCTCGAGTGTATGAGACTCTTATCCTCAATTCCACAATCATCCACGAGTGGAAAGGGTGTTTCAGTTCCAATTCTTGGACACACGATGGGAAGCAGTGCTCCTATGCCAATGAGCATTGATGCTGATGGTATCCCTGATTTGGAATTACCACCTCCTATTATTCCATTACGAAGATATGGACATAATTTCCTTGATACAAAAACCTTCATACAGATCAGCTTTGTGGAAGAAAATGGAGAGCAACCGATGATCTTCTTTCATGACAGCAAATATCCAGCGGCGCGTCTCACCATTTCTTCTAAACTTTCGGACTTGATACCCAAGAATATTTTACTTCCATTTCAGGAAGATACTCGCCTCGTTTCATTTCAAATTGATAATTTGGATTCTTTCGCCATCGATTTCGATGTTTTCCCCACATATGGCGCTAAAGTCATTGCAAAGACTGTCGCGTTACCTAGTACCTTTCGAGCATTAGAAAGCAGTTCAGGTCGTTGTTGTTTACCCCTATTCGACCCACGCTTAAGAGCTATTGGACAAATTACCTTCAATTTCCAAGTCATCAAACCATTTCAAGGCAAGCCACTGGAGATTACAGATTTCGAGACCTATTGGAAAGCTACGAGTCAGTTCGACTCGAGGCCAAGCGCTTTTATTACTGGATCCAGTTTGTCTGGAGACTATATCCAACTTTTTGTTCAACATACTTGTGATGGAGTCCCAGTTCTCTGGCCACAATGGAACATTACCTATGATCATCTCGAATTTCCAGTTTGTCGTCTAACTTACGCTCAATTCATAAGTGCGGGATCAAGATTCGCTAAGGATCTATCCGCTTTACCTGGAATGCCATTGGAAAACATCACAGAGATTCATGCTATCCTCGCGACAGCGGCTATATCACTCGAAGATGCGCTTTCTTTACTCCCTAAAGGAATGCACGTCAACCTCCAAATCTTATATCCGACCTTGGAGGAAGAGAAAAGCATGCAATTGAGCCCTACAGTCAACATCAACGCATTTGGCGATGCGATCCTCGGAGTAGTTTTCGACCACGCAAGAACTCTCCGAGAACAATCTCCAGATGCAATGCGATCGATTGTCTTTAGTTCATATAACCATACCATCTGCACAACTCTCAACTGGAAACAACCCAATTATCCCGTGTTCTTATGCAACGACCTGGGTCGTGAAGGAGAATTGGCACAGCAAGTTGGAGTGGATATTAGTGGAAGGAGAACTACTTCCATCAAAGAATCGGTTAGGCTTGCTAAGAATAATAATTTCATGGGTTTGATTTGTTGTTCTAGACTTTTGGTAGGTTTTTTTCGTTATGAAGCCCATCCTTTCCTATCTTTCTTCTTTTCATTCAGGTACAGAGATACTAACTAACAAATAATAGGATATGGTACCAGCCTTGATCGAAGCAATCAAATCACAAGGACTCGTACTCGTGACGGACAAATCCGCGGAGCCGGTAGATGAGAAGAGGGCGTTTCATGATCCGTTCCCCAGATTACCGGATGGGATTGATGGGGTCTTGAAGCCAAATGGCGTATTGAGATTCAACGAGAGTATTGATATGTAGATAGCGAGCTACAATCAGTAGTTTAGTTTAGATGATGGGGTTGCTGGGGAAATATGCGAGGGAGTTGGTTGTGAATGGCATGGCATGGCATGAATGAAGATACAAGAATTGAAAAACTTTTGAGGTTTTGAGGGTGGTGAGTTTTTGGGACCATATTTGGGTGTGTGTGTATGTTTTTGTTGTTGTAGGTATCTAGGTATTTAAAGTATCATATCATATCATATCATATCATAACTATGTAAATGCATAGGTAGGCTCGGTCCAAATACTTCGATATACCTATCGGGCTACCTAGGTAGGTAGGTAGGTGACTAGAGAGGATAGGTTTCTATAGGTATGTAGGTATCTTAGGTATCTATCTAATCATCCTATCATCCTATCTGATCTCAATGTCATTTCATTTACTTGTTTATTCATTGGCAGACAGACCTTTCTCTCTTTCTTCTCTTCACATTTCACATTTTGCATTTTTACACTTTGCATTGTACATGGTACATGGTACATTTTCACATTTTCACATGGTACATCTTTTGCCGGCCGCCAACAATCAATCGGTCGGTCCGTTGGATTCACTGGGTCTCCAAATCTAAATCCAAATCCAGATCCAATGTTGAGTGAAACTACGAGGTAGGTATCTACCTTCTTTCCTTCTTTCCTTTAAACTCTATCACCTCACATCCCGATATTTCAACGAGGTGCTTAGGTAGATATGTAGGTATATACCTATCCTTGAAGACGGGAGAAAAACCAAAACCCAAAAATTAAAATAACCTTGGAATCCATCCATCAGTGATGCCTAGGTACCTACCTAGGTATCTAGGCAAAAAAAAATAAAAAAAAATAACCCGAAATAGGTAAACCCTAGCCCGCGATTTTATTTATTTCTTTTCGGCTATCTATTTGAGGTAGGTAGTTGTAGGTAGGTAGTTGTAGGTACTTGTACACGAAGTGCTCCTTTTACCAGGGTAGATACTGTTTGTCTCGTATCGGCGGGGGAGGGGGAGGGGATGTAGCCTCTCCCTTCCATAGATATGTTATGTGGATCGATGGATGTGATAGATGGATGGATGGATCTGCTGGGAAGTTTTGAGATGCGATGGGAGGTTTCTGCATCCCTATACACACACTCTCTCTCGCTTTCGATTTCTCGTCAACTCTCCGGCTCGCTAGCATACAGACAGTCCATACTATGGCTCGCTCATACGCTCACAAACGCAACGCATAAAACTCGCTGGTTTTCACGCTGGGCGAGATGGTGTGATTTTCTTGGGTGGAATAAGTAAGATGGGTTGATGATACTAGGTAGGTAGTATCAAATGTTCATCTCCAAAATCAACATTTTCGAGTATTCGCCTGGTCTGTTCGGAACACTATTTATTGTAGCTATACAATGTTCGATTGCATTGTTCAATGGAGAAATCGAGTATGAGCGAGGAAAGTAGCAGGCAGTATCATAACTAGAATTTCAGGAGCTTTTTCATACCAAAGTCTCGGGAATCGTTGTAGACATCCATTTCAACAAAAACAATTCGGTGGGAACACGGATGGAGTGATAGTATCAAATCAAATATTCAGATTTGATATCGAGATTCAAAGGAACTCGTCTGAAGTTTTTGAGGTTGTGATTGTAGGTAGGTAGGTATACAACATTCTTCAAGCCCCCTTGTATCTATACCTCAAACTCCCCAACTCCTCTTCGGGATTCACACTCCCCATTACGGTTTTTGCTAATAGTACCACGGCGTAGATGCCGAGGGGTAACCATTCGAATCCAGTCCAGAATATATCTGCTTCTGCGCCCGCGGTTTTGGTTCGGGATTTGGATTTTAGGAGGGTTCCTAGGATTCCGAGGATGAAACTGAGGAGGAGATTGAGGGTTGGGAGATATGTTTGGAGTGGTCCGTTGTCTGCTCCGTTTACTCCTAGCACTCCTATTTTTGACCGAGAGGAATCTTTAGACGGTTGATTGAAGTTATCGAGGATGGAAATTGCAGTTTTCTCGGGAGGTAAGGAGTAAACGAGGAAAGCGGTAGAGAGGAGCGAGGTAATGGATAGGGTACTGAGGAGAGAGGTGGTGGGGGTGAAGAGGGTGAGGAAGTAGGGGATTGTGCTTATGAGGGGGAGACAGAGGAGAAGTCGTGTGTAGAGGATATTGTATTTCATGTGGAGGGTGGTGAGATGTTGGATTAGGTTGTCTTGTTCTAGAGGGAAGGAAGGGTTAGTATTGGTGAGAAGGTTGAGGTGGATGGCGGGGTTCAAGTATACCTTCTTCGTCGAGAGCTTCAGGTAAAGAGTCATCGGAGTCATTATCTGTGGGATAGCGAAATTTCTTACGCAGACGAGCTGTGGTCTGTTCCATTTTCGTAACTGGTTATAATGGAGACTTGTTGTATGATATCTATCCAGACAAACAATTAATGAAATGTAGAAACGGAGCATGAAGCTGGAGCTCGAGCCTTGTTCACAGCTGTCAGCCTCGCCTTTGCGCCACACTTGTGACGGAAACTTTTTAGCGGGTCAAATGGAATGATCAATTCAAAGCTCCCCTCATTCCCCTTGTAATTGTTGATGTCAATGCCATATACCATATACAAAATGTTACCACGATTACTACGAAGCTCGAGGCTGTTACCTAGATTAAGGGTAAACAATGTGAACAACGCGAGGATTTTTGTACAGAGGCGAACGTTAATTGCGGCGCCGAAGGTTGGGGATGGTCCGCTGATGGAGAGAAGAGGGGATCGGGAGTTACCTGGTACTTTTCATTTCCTGACATGAATATGAACAACGGAGCAATGATGAAGCTATACTAACAAAAACCCCAGATCTTCCCGAAAATGGCATGCGCTGGGTCCGCTCCATCCCCATATTCCTCGCCGTGCTCATCTCCAGCAGCCTCGCCATCTTCAACTACCAAAAGTCCTCCTCATCCGTCGTATCCTCCACTCTCTACGCCCTACGCACTTCACCAAAAGCGCGCGAGTTCTTAGGAGATGAAATATATTTCGCGTCCAAGATGCCGTGGATTTGGGGGGAGATGAATCAATTACATGGCAGGATTGATATACAGTTTGAGGTGAAAGGGACGAAGAGGAGTGGGACAATGAGATTTACGAGTTTTAGGGCCAAGAGACAGGGGATGTTTGAGACGACGGAGTGGAGTTTGGAGAGTGGAGAGGGAAAGGACAGGGTCAAAATCGATTTGCTGGATGGGGAGGATCCGTTTAAAGGAATTGAGGATGTAGAACAGAGGCCGGCGGAAGCTGGTAGGGGAAGTTATGCGCCGACTTTGTCGGGCTAGGGGGTTGATTGGCGGGCTGGTTGATGAGTTGGATCTTGGTGGGAATCAGAGAATAGAAGAGCGGTGTTGGGATATGAGACGGAAGAACTTTGTGCGCAAGTAGCGAAGACATGATCAGGCCGAGTAGGTTCTGAAAATGGCGACGATGGATCATCAGTCATGAGTTGGGCGCAAGTACAAGCACATGTAGATGTGTCAAGATGATAAGTAGATTTAACGGTTGCATGGAAAAGGGTCATTGGATTTGGCGTTGAAGGGTTTCTTCTCGAAAACGCCTGTATATGCCATGTATTCATACAAATATTACAAAGTAGAACATTTAACTCATGCAGTAGTAGCAGCCGCCTTCACTGGCTCCTTAACCTCTTCCAACAAAGCGGGTATCGATGGCACTTTCGGCCATGGCTTCTTAAGAGCGTCCTGGAGCTTCACCACACATCCATCCGGGCCCGCAATACAACCATTCAAAATCACCAAGCCCTTCTCAGCATCTACCTTCAACACCTTCACATTCTGAATCGTAACCTGATGATTTCCCATGCGTCCCGCCATCCTCTTTCCTGGATGAACTCTCGAACCACTTCCTTGACTTGCACCTGCACTACCCATCGTCCTATGATTCTTGGAATTACCATGACTAGCCGGTTGACCACTCCATCCCCATTTCTTCATTCCTCCTGCAAATCCCATTCCCCTACTATTCGCCCTCGCATCGACAAATTGTCCCTCTATAAACCATTCTGCCCCAATAGTCCTCCCAACATCCAGTAATCCCGCTTCATTCTTCACACGAAATTCGGCCATATGTCTCTTGGGCGCTACTTTACTGGCTTCAAAATGTCCCAATTCGGGCCTCGTAACATTGCTAGGGTGTTTCCAGCCAGCACCAACCTGAACCGCATAATATCCATTCTTTTCTCGAGTCTTGTGAGCAACGACTTGTACGCGATCGAGTTGGACAACGGTGCAAGGAGTGCGAACGCCCGTTTCGGGATCGTAGAGAGCGGTCATTCCTTTTTTGATACCGAGGGCGCCGGTGCGGAGAGGGAGGGTGAAATCTTTGCGGGCGAGAGCAGCGGTGGAGGAGGCGGATAGGGTGGGGAGACCGGCGGTGGATTGGTTGAAGCGTTCGGGGTGGGAGCGAGGAGGGGCGGTCGTCCAGCCATATTTTACACCACGTTTGGTTATGAGGGGGAGGAGGGATTCGGGGAGGAGGAATGAGGGGGGGATTTGCGCCCAGCTGGTGGGGAGTTTGGGTGCCATGATGTTGGGTTGGGGGTGGAAGCTTATTTGGGGATTTGGAGCTGGATGGGAGAAAATATTTATACGGGGGCCGGGATGGACGGGGAGTGCGGTCAATATCAGAACACACAAGGACCGATAACTTTGATCTTCCACTTAAAAGAAGAACCACTTTATTGAAAGATTTAAGGATATAAACAAGATGGTTTATTATTACACTTCCAATACTGTTTCGCCAGCAGCGTATATCTATGCTGGAAAAGATAAATTCGAAAGTAAGAAATATATCAACCCAAAACTCAAAAACACATGCTAAAATACGTACCCACAGATGAAGATCTCATCAAGTATGGGTTGGAAGAAGATGTATGGTTTCACGTAGACAAGTTGTCGAGTGCGCATATTTATCTTCGGATGAATGAGGGAGAATCATGGGAGTCTATTCCGGAGGAATTATTGATGGATTGTGCTCAACTTACCAAAGCCAACTCTATTGAAGGTAGGTGAGACTGAGTGTTTGAGAGTGGAAGTTACAGTGAGAGATATGTGTAGTGAGTGCATGTGAGTTGATGATTTTGGGAATAGGAAACAAGAAGGATAATATTACGATTATATATACGCCATGGTCAAATTTGAAGAAGGATGGAAGTATGGCGGTGGGACAAGTTAGTTTTAAGAATCAGAAGACCGTGAGTGTAGTTTATTTAATTCCGCATCTAATGTATGGTATGATGTTGAGATTTTATTGTTGTTAGGTTAAGAGGATTCTGGTTCCCGCGAGGGAGAATCCAATTGTCAATCGTTTGAACAAGACCAAGGTGGAAAAGTTCCCAGATTTGGCAATGGAGAAGGAAGAGAAATTGAAGGCTGCGAGGAAGAAGGATCAGGCTGCTTTGTTAGAAAGGGTAGGTGGTATCTATCTTTGAGTGTTGAGGTATACTGATTGGTGCGTAGAGAAAACAAGAATTGAGACAGGCCCAGGAGTACAAGGAAAAGAAGTGGCAGAAGGATCACGCATATGATGATTTATTTACTCAGGATGATGATGAAGAGGCGAATAATCAAGATAGAGGAGAGGACTTCTTGGATGATTTCATGTAGCTTGTCGCATATTATATCATCGATGTTTTAAAGGTATATGATGGAGGCATCTTTGATCTTACGATGCACCTTTTGATAGAAAATGAAATGTCCATATTCTAGATTCAAACACACTTTTTGCAACCCCCGTTTCTATGCAGCCTCTGCTATGTCTATATCCATAGAGATTCTCCCGGTTTGGCTGTCTTCAACTAGACTTTTCTTCTGTTATCTGCTTTCGCCGCACACTAAAACCAGGTACCAAGATGCACTCTCCCACAAAGTCAGAACTTCGCCCTCACTCCTTTCACTGACCAATATTACTACCCATCTGATTCATATTTGTCCCCTTAACCTTATGATCACTTGGATTTGCCGCCGCCTCATACAAGATATTCGTGGGCGCCTTCCCCAACTGCATCCAATCTCCCTTGAAGCCCGCATAACAAATCCGAGTCACATCCTCTCCATAATTATCCTCCACGAACAGTGTCAGATTCTGCACTTTCCCAAATAAAGCCCTCTTAACCCCAATATCCTGTATCTCAGACGTTTGACTCAATTCGAATTGCTGCGTGGGTTGCAGGTCCGACGCGGTGCCGAAATCGAGATCATCGCGGTTGACGAATACTTTTAAGGTCTTGGGAGCGGAGTCCGAGTTGGAAGTGCGGAGGAGAATGGAGTGAAGTTTTACTTGGCCGGTGAAGCTGTTGGGTGGGATGTTAGCTGCGGTTGCGATCCTCCAGTTTGGAGGGGTAAAATAGCGGGGTAAACAAACGGGATATGCATCAAAAGTTGTTCATCAGCATCGCTTTCGAGTTCAGGTTGCTCGTTCATTCGCTCAGCCCATGTTTTCTTTACGATTGCCTTTCCAGAACCAGAATTCGCTTCGTTGAGAGTCGTTATGTGGTCGAAATTGATGTGTTGGTAGAGTGAGTATTGAAGAGCGGGGGTAATATCGTCGGAATGATCATGCCCTTCGTGAGAATGGCCGCCATGACCGTGGTCATGCTCATCATGACAGTGACCAGACATTATTATCGAGCTTTTAGTGTTTCCTGGAGTTTGGAGTTGGGAAGGAAGAGTGAGAAATATTTATATATCGGGTCTTGAGATGGGTCGTTTATACGAAGGGACATTTGCTTCTTTTACTCCTCACCGACCTCAAAATTATTAAGGGGAGAAATTCATCGGTCATTCTGTTATATTTAATATCGATGATTACCAGAAGTATCTTGGTGAATTGTTTGTCAACGGATAAGAACATATAGTCGGCGACGAATTAAATATGTGCTCTTCATGCGGCTAAACTAGAAAGATCCAGACAATCCCATTTAAGATATGGATCACAGATACTCTAACAAAGCTAAGTTACATCATTATATAGGTAAGTATTATTACATTCAAGTGATTACACATGGTCCTATGAAAGCTTCACATTTCAATCCAATAACCCTCGTACCAAATACAAGCCCAGTGGCGGGTTAAATGATCCAAACATATACTGAAATCTCTATTTCTAAAATCCTGCAGCTCTGCGCTTCTTCGATTTTTTCTTCCCAGGAGTAGCAGGAACAGCAAATCTGCTACCAAAAGCCCCATTACTTGGTTGCGTCATTGGAACTTCGTTGACAGGTTGCGAACTGTAAGTGTTGTGGAAGGCTGGCTGACTGCCAAAACTTTGAGGCACGGCTTGAGATGAAGATGCAGCTGCATTCGCACGGTCTCGGCTCAAGAATCTCTCTGCTTTTCGTTTACGCCGAGCATGTTCTCGTCGACTACGATTATCATCGTCGCCACTCTCTTCTGCAGCTGCAGCCCTCTGGACCTCTTCCCAAGAATATGTAGCTGGGTCAGCACCTGGAATAGATGGCCACTGAGAAATCAATGAAGATTTTGCGGAACCAAATTCCGTTTTCGGTTCGAGGCTAACCGCATACTGTCGAAGTCGAGAAATGGTAGGATCCTCTGAAATTGTAGCGGCCGATATGACCGAAGGAGTCGGGGTAGGTAAACTGAATTGTGGATTCTGTACTGCATTGGAATGAACCTGGGAGCTGAAGAATGGAGGTGAACTGGCCCTCGAGACTTCATCAATATCCTTCAGCATGCGCCAAGGCGAGCCATCTTCAACAATTGGTGGAGGTCTTGGCTCAAACTGTTTGTTACGGAGTGAAATACCAACTGAACTCAACCATAATTCCATAGCTATATCCCGTATCAGTCTCGCCTTTGCGAGACGAACTGGTGCAGGGGTTTTACGAGGAAGATTTGTGACCCAAACATTGATGAGTTGATCATACATTTTCAGTAAGTCGGGAGATATATCGTTTGATGATTGATCATCAGAAAACATCATTCCGGGACAAGATGTCAATTTTGAAACGTGAAATTTTGAAGATGTTTCTTCTTCATCCTCGTCGAATGTGCTCATGAAATCCAGAAATTCGGTCACAGTCTTGGATGCCTCATCGAGATCACCTGAAGGAGATGCATTATCAGACAGCTCAAGACAAGTTTTTAAAGACATGCTGTCCACCTCCTTACCATTTTGCATTTGAATTGATATGTCTCGAAATGCCATTTCCAGATCAGAGTTTGAATCGTTTGACATCGGTTTATTGAATATTCGGTGGAACACCGGTCGCATATTAATCCTGAAAAGTAGATCCGTAGAGACTTTGTTGAAGTTTAGTGAAAGCCGGTCGTTTTTAGTCGTTAGAGAGCTCATCTGATCTACCAAAACATCTTCGTCATCTTCATCGGGGACGATGAAGTCATCTGCAAGACGGCTAGCTGTCATGCGGGTAGAATTATCCACAACTTTATTTGTAGGTACGACTATATTGGACCGTGAGGTCCATTTCTGTTGAGAATTGATAATTTCAGATGCCCATAGAGAAGATACTAGCTCGAAGTTTGGCGTGAGCATCCATGTTTGGTAAAATTTCACGCCTGAATTCATGAAGTCTAGCCCCACTCCCTCGGCCGAGGTTTTTGGTATCAAATAAGGGACAGGGCGTATAGAAAGACTTTCAGTTTTCGGCGATTTCTCCTCGCTTGTCCCAGGGCAAAGTCTAAACCCTCCCTCGAAGGTCCTCGCAACTTTTCCATCCATAAAAAAGGTGTATGAATTTAGTCGTGAATTTTCGCTCGATGAAATAAATACTGTCATGTCCCTACCATTTTCATCCTTAGACATTGCCAATTTCATTGTCTCATCGGTTGCAGTCCTGTAGTGTCGATGCGAGAGAATAACCTTGACTCCAGACTCCATGTTCAGACCATTCTCACCAGCCGGTATGACTTCTAGCCAAAAAATTCGAGTTGTAGTCAGAACAAATAAATGCCCAAGATCAACAGTACTGCGTTTAATGTCCAAGATCCAATCTTTCAATAGTGAAGTGTTGAATGTATAAGAAGACAGCCTCGTTGGCTTAGACTTTGTATCAAAAATTCCAAGATGTCTTCTGTTTGCAACTACCATAGTATTCACGCTACCCGCCCAGAGGATTCGGTGCCAGTCGCCAACGTCTCCAGGTAGTTTGTATGCTGGGATAGCAGGATTGTCACCAAAGTCGTCGTAAATATGAGCCGTTTTTCCGGATAGAATTTCAAAATCCGAGCGTTTCTTTTGTCGACCTTCAATATCCCAACTACTCCATTGACCAGCGCGGTCTACAATTGCAAATTGTCGAGGGTACCAAGGATTGAAAGTGACATCCACGTGCTCTTCTGATGCCGACTGCTTGCATGTTAAAGTTGCGATGGGATTGGCATCTAGACAAGATGGAGGATATGTCGCGGTATGCCCAGCGGGGGCTATGAAAGGCTTTGGCAATTTTCGAAAGACGGGTCTGAAAATTGTAGTCATAGCTGCCTGTCTAACAGCGAACCAGGTGCTAAGTTCGTTTCCATCATCGACAGAGGCAATCTGCAAAATCGTCCCCCCAGTACCAAACCAATGCCCTTCATCTGAGTTGGCAACACCCATTAATGATAATCGAACTCCATTTTGAGACTCCCACCCAAGTTTTTCTGGGCGAGGCTTCACCAGCTTAAGAACATGACCAGCTTCGCCACACGGGATTGCAAGTATGAGTGCGATTCTTGGACCAGAGGTATGATTGGCATCCGCAGCTCCTCCAATTGCCATCAGTGTGCTTGTCTTGGAACGTTGGAATGTCGCATCCGGATAATCTTTGGAAATGTTTGCTGCAAGAATTCCCCCAGGGAATGTTTCAGGTCGCCTCTTCGTGAGCCATCTCTGTTGGGTATGAGCTATCGTCAAGCCGACTTTTCCATTTCCAGGTATATCTCGAATCGAGGGAGGAATGCATTGCGCGAATGGAAGAAGTTGTTGAAATCGATGAACTTCAAAACCAGTAAGTATAGACACGGTCAAAAACAAAAACTGAAAACCCAAAACCTACTTCTAGTTACATCCTGCGAAAATGACCATTGCTCTTCGTTGATATCATAAGAAAATTCACCAAAATGACCATGTACCAGGTCGGTCGCCCTGTGGTCAGTCATTGGGGTTTTGCGGACTTCTGTTTGCACAATAATCCCTTCCAATCATTTCGGAGCTTCGCAGGCTTATATTGAAAATTGATTTAGAAGAACCAAAGTGAAGTAAGGTGAAGTATGAAAATCAGAATTTCTATCATAAAGCAAAAAAGCAAAAAGGCAAAAAGGCTGGTTGGTGATCAAGCCCAGTCAGATAAAAAGAAATTATTAATTTTTTACAAAACCGCGACTCTATCGGCTCCACTAGGAGGTGCGGGACCTTGACGGATACCGGGATGAAAGGGATAAAAAAATATCGGGTTTCCCTGACAACGCGCTTATCGCTTATCGGGTTTCAACATTTCTGGCTGTGGGTTCAATGTTTGCATTTCCTGCATATCAGTGCTTTCTTCTCTTCTATTCTCATTAAAAAGCAATTTACGCGCATAAACATACAGACTCAACGAGAATCATCACCACCACTCCACTACATAAATCACCCACACACAGTCCATACATATCGCAATATCTTTCAAGATTCACGACAATAACACAATGGCTTCTATGTTTGAGCCTTCGCTGTCTACCAGCATGTCCAGCAGCACGATGCGACCACCTTTGTCTTCAGCGGACGCCCCATCAATGGCAGATACACTCCCAAGTATTAATTTCGGTTTCGATGAATTGCGCGACAGAATGGCAAAGTTCACGGTCAAATTTGATGCCTTTATAGAGCAAGGAAGGAAGCGCGTCCTGGAGGAAAGAAACCAATTCCGAATGAATGTAACTGAATTACATGGTGCGTACGGATGTCATTGGGCTGATGCGCATTCAACTAATACGCAGCAGAGGATCAACGTATGAAGAAAAGAGATATCGAAGTCTTGTCGTCCAAAAGCAGTACACATCAACAGACACTTGCGAAGGAAGCCGCCGAAACTGCTGAAATGCAGGCAGCCATCGCAGCATTGAGTGCCCAACGAGACGCACAACTAGCAACAAGAGAAGCCTTGAAGGCCCAGATCGCCGAAACACAAAAGGCTATAAGTGGACGAGTTGCAGCGCAAAAATCTCATGCCCAATATATCGACAAACAAGCTAGATTCAATGTACCTGAACTGGACTTTTGGATTTCGAATTTGGGTCTGATGATTGAAGGAGCTGGACAAAATGATCGATTGAAGTTCGTTTTCAATAACATTGATGATAATGATTATGATAGAGAGGCTTGGTTTGAGCTTGATACATCGAAGAGGGACTATGATATTCCATATTGCAAGCCAAAATTAGAGAAGGAGCAGATTGAACGGGTGGTGGATAAGTTAAATGAGACTCGGGATTTGCGTGTATTGTTGAAGGGTATGAGAGAACTGTTTGTTGAAGCTGTTAAGAATTAAGCGCGGACAGCGAGAGTCCGGGGAAGATAATGCGAAATGTTGATATCCATGGAGGGTGTCCTAATGACGATCATTTCGGATTCTGAAAATGCAATTGTTTACTTTCCACGGTACATTCATTGGCTTTCATTGTCGAGACTATTGGATGATATTTATATTAAAATTCACTGTAAAACCTATTATCATCCCAACAGCCTGCAATAAGACGATTCATATATGAGAAATTCTCCAAACTCCCTCTAAAATTCCATCCAATCCTAGAATACAGAATCCCTACATCAGGTTAATATCAAAACCCATTTTCGCCATCTCGTAAAATTTCCCCCGCAATCCCAACTTCAGCAAAACAAACGCGCCCACCTAATATTATTTCGCACATCTAATAAGAACACAACGACAAATCCATATCACAAATGGCAGACACATCCCAAAAACCCGATAAAGCTACCAGCGCAGCACAAGCTCGCCAGGTCATCGATGTTTTTCATGAGATTTCTACTTTACTTGTATGTTTTTATTTCTCTCCTCTTTTTTTGTGCTTCTTCCTTGGCGAAAGGAGGGGAGAGGACGGAAGGGAGGAATAGAAATAGAAATCGAGATACTTGCTAACGCGCACATAGAACGCGGAACTCGATCGTGGAACCCTGAGTATTTGTATAAGTCTGATTGAGAATGGTGTTAACCCGGAGGCGCTTGCTGTGAGTTTTTCCTTCTATCTTGTCTTGATGTTGCGGGGTGGGATATTGGGGGAGAGGGAGGCAGATGGTTTAAGAAGGATAGGATGGGATGGGATAGGATGGGGCCAGGTAGAACGAGTGAAGCTAACGGAAAATCTGCAAAATAGACGGTCGTCAGGGAATTGAGGAAAGATGCGAATGAGGTGAGGAGACAAATTGCGGAGGGGGATGTTGGGGAAGGAGAATGAATCAACGGGTGATGAGCATGGGTTTCATTCGAGGAGTAGAATAATAAGGAGTGTGTATGGTACGAGTTACTATGGAGCTCTGTGTTTTTGATACAAGGCGTTTGGGACAGTATATCATGGCGTTCATGGAGAGGGAATTAATGATACTGGGGTTCTGGCGCAAGCTCCGGAGAGTTGTTGCAATAATCTATGTGTGGCATTGCATCCATCATTACTCCTGGAGTCTACTTCAGAAAGCAGAGGACCGCTCAAACATCACGGAGAGAAATCCTCAAGTATGGCTCTAACCTCACCATGAACAAATGGGAATAGAAGTGATCAAAGCATCGAAATCAAGATGGACATTCGAAAGAATAATATTTTCACTAGTCCCAAATAACTACAAAAGTCATACATATATCAACCCCCTTCCCTAACCATGCTCAGAGAAATATCCAGTGCGCCTTCATACCTCCAATATCTTGTCATACAATGCTGCAGACGCTAGAGTCAACGCCGAAAAAAAATGTAAGTTTTTCCTATTACCAATTCATGCAAGTATCAACGGTGTCCAAAAATGGCGAATGCTTCCTCTTCACCGTCATCATCATCGTCATCATTCTCAGATTCAGAGTCACTGGAATCGTCTTCGTATTCAATATCGTATTCATCTTGTGCATCTGCGTCATGTGTCACTCGTAATTCTCTCGCGGTTGGTGGTTCATATCTTCCCCAGAAATCGAGGTCGTCCTCATCTCCAGAGACATCACTTTCGCTGCCACCCGCTGGTTGATTTGCGAATAATCCTAATCCTCGAGCAGGTGATACTGATCTTCCTAGCCTGGATGGTACCGGGTAAGGAGAAAATCGACCGGATTCTCCCTGTGATGATGAAGAAGAAGGTATGTGGGAAGAATGTCTCCGATTCCTAGGAAGACCGGGTATCAAATTTGTAGATGAAGACATTTCTCGTGGTTCTTGATTGGCTGGCATATTGTTCTGTGCATCTCCTGTTCCTATAGCCGGCGCTTCCACTTCTGGGTCGCTCAATATTGACAGCTGAGCTGTATTGTACGAGTCACAAATGGCACATTTCAATCCCAACCAGTGATATTTGACTGCGCTTTTAGCATAACAATCGTTACACGAAACCATAGCCAAAGTGTTTCGGAATTGAGGCGGCATTGGTTGATTATCAATAGCTCGATCCAGATTTCGAAACTGGGTCTCCATCCCAACCACACTCTTGCTACATATTGGGCATTTGTATGAAGTTTGCATATGCTCGGTATAGCAAGCTGAGTGAATGCTGTGACCACATATCATGAACACCACGGGTTTTGGTGAAGTGAACATATAGTCCCCACAAATAGGACAATCGCAGTCAGATACCCTCTCGATGCACTTGTGATCGTCCATAAGAGACATAGCCATACATACGCCGCAGGTCTGTTAATATTGTCAGCAGAATGCATATCAATTGATTAGCTTGGATGGACTTTACCTTGCAATGAAAGAAATCTTTGCCTAGACCGCGACCTTTTCTGCATATTCCACAATCATTGCAATGATAAATGTTCTTATTGGGATCATTATCCCACAACTTACATACCCCGCAATAGTACCAGGCAGTCCGCTCCCCACATTCGACACAAAATTCCCCTGCCCGTTGAGCACAACCACATATCATACATAGCATGTTTTTGGTCTCGTGGCGGATTAAAGTATGTTCCTCGGCTTCGTCATGACACAGTCGGCATGTGTACCATCGATCGCATGTGGAACACTGTAGCTTGACATTCCTCTTGTAATGTTTACATCCTAGTTTAGGGGTAAAATCTTCTGTACTCTCGGATTCTTCGCTCCCATCGTCAACTTCGGGAGGATCAAGGGGAGCGTAAGTCCTCTTCAAGTCATCTGGAGAGAGGTGAAAAGTATGACTTTCAGTTGCCGGTGCTGGATCCAAAGCACCATTCATTTGCCAAATAAAAGAGCTTAATGGAACCGGAGTCGCAGGTCTCTCCTGACTAATCATTTTGTCTGAGGCCGTAGTTGGTACATAGTTCTTCTCACGGAATATTTTGTGGGCTTCGGTGTAGCCGTGAGTCAAGAGTTGATGCATCAACAATGCCTTCCGTTCTGTAGGAGTATCCATAGCTTGTATATATTTGATGCGTTGTCGAAGAAGGCCCATGCCATCGTCCGCAGGAAGAGCACTACTGCCGGTATCAAGACCTATGGCAGCCGAAGTTGAATTTGGACTTGAATGTTGAGATGAACCTTCGGCGGAACTCATATGTAAATCAAGAACATTGAGAGTAGCACGGCCAGATGCGCCTTCTGTAACGTTGCTCTGAGTCTGGGATGCTACGCTGAAAGGTGGATTACCAGACATATCGCTATCAACTTCACTCATATTCGATTGTATGTGCGAGTGTATCAGTAGATCAACCTGGTTTCGATTAACCTCTTGTCGAAGGTTGTGAATATCTCCTGAAGAATTCCCTCCATTCTCATGAGCTGAAGATAGATTCGATGAGGCCCGAGTCTCGTTACCGATGCCTACATGCCCCCTTGCATCTGGCAGATCAATAACTGTTTCCCCTTCTATCACATTTTCTATAACAACCTCCTGAACCTCATTATTGCTTCCAAGAACGGGGTGCGGGGTTAATGAATCGATCGAGTCGTGGGCATGAACAGGTGGACGCTCGGATCGTGAAAACCGTCTGGCCTGTCTCAGAACTGGATTAATCAAAAACTCAGATACAAGAGAGCTCATTTAGTGATCATTTGCTTCATGTGAAATTTGGATTTATTTTAAGAAGTTGATGGCCAGGTTTATTTAGTAGAATCAGATAATATACCTAGTATGTTGTAGACTCTAGTCTGACTTGGGAGAAGTCCGATGACGCGCTACTCGGAACCATCCGAGACATGAGATTTTCACATGCGAACCGAGTTTCACTTGTATCAAATGTTTCTATTTTGAATTCCACCACAAAAGTTATAAAAAAAATGAGCATGTCAACCTCACGAAAGGATTATATATACGCATATCGAGCACTCTATCGAGCTCTATTACATGCCGTGCAATATGCAAAACCGGCACGATACATGGGAAGAAATATGTTAAGAGACGAGTTCCGCAAAGGAAATCCGGCAACATTTGATCAAGCACGGATCGACAATACTATTAAATTTCTAAATCTTGCAGCAAAAGAAACTGGTCTTGAGCATAAGTTAGTCAAGAACCTGCTGCGGGTACAGTATGAGCGGGGGACTCAATGGAAAACGTAAATTAACCATCAACCATATATGGCATCGATCTTGCAATACTAATTCTTTCGCAGGGAACTCAAGGAAAGAACCCCTACACAGCATTATTTGAGGAAAAATACCATGACACATTACGACAAAACTATTGAGATGCTCAACGAAAGTATGGGTTTGTGTCTACGTTGAGGGTTGTGCAAATAGAGGGGAAGAAGTCCTTTCGTCGACTCTATCCCTCATCATCCCAAAGCAGTTCTAGAAGTCAAAGTCCGCTTGCGGAAGATCGTTTGTTCTGCCGTGACAGATATTTTACGCTCAGTAAATAGAAAGTCATCTGAGGGATGGTCACCATATATCGCGAGTTCCGGGCATTAAGGGATCTGACGTGATATGGAAAGTTGGAGGGATCTTGACAGTGGATCAACGCATGGCTTAGTCGTATGGAGAACGGCTGTCATATACTATATGTCCAGTCCTACCGATTTTTGGAGATGGTACCTGTGGAAGAAGTCCGCAAGCTAGCTCTGATGGTTACCGGTCTTGACTTGCTCGCAGCCGTGATCACACACTTATCTATATAGCAATACATAATGCATGACGAATGATGTTGATGAAATCATTTCAGATGACTACCATCAATAGCCTGATGTCTACCTACTTATCTACGAGGTAGCACCTTTATTAGTAGTTCCACCCCATTCCGACCTTCTTTAGCCGATAGCTACCGAAGTGCTGTGTTGATAATATCAACTAACCATGGAAAGTTAATATAATACTACCACTACTGTAGGTACTCAACCGGTACTTTTCTTGATTTCTTCATTTTGGAGTGGCTGGTGTAGATTCCCTGTCACCCCATTCCACGTCTACAGGTCTGTGAAACGCCCAGGTGTTCCTCGTGTTCCCCTTATCGAAAATGGAATAATAATGATATTACTCTATCATACTGATATTACTGCGGGGCTCATCCAATCTAGCTACCCTGCTGCAATGCATTCTTCCCTTTCCTTTCAATTTAATAAATGATACGTCAAGTGGGGGAATATTGGATGTTTCTTTGTTTGAAACTAAACAACCATCGTGATAGATTTCCTTTCTTGATATACCTAGTAGCGGCTGAGATAGGTATTCAATATTACATTCATATATATACTGTGCGGAGTGCTGTAAGTAGGTATTAAATTACCTATAGGTAGGTAGGTAGTTTTGAGCCATCTTACCTTCCCTAGGTATGATAAGAATGTAAAGAAGGAAGTGATACTGTTGTAGTTACTATATGTATTAGATAGATATAGCTATAGAGCTGTAAAATGTGGATCCACGTTTAGCGAATTACCTGACCTCTCTATTTTGGGGGTCCCCAAAACATGAAATTATTACCGGTAGATATTGATAGCTGGGTGCTGAGTGCTTGGAGACTTTACCAATCAAGAAGTGATTTGCGCGGCTGCGCCAAACTAAAAGCCAATTTTCAAGCCCTTGAATAATAATAAAGTCCTAAAGTCCCTGTCTAAGATCATTTATTCTATACCTATTCTGTGACGCCCTTGGTTGGTTGGTTCTAAACTCTTCTTGTGTTATACCCGTATCCCGTATCTTGATTTCTCCATATATATATACCTTATATATAGGTATCTCACAACCCCGCCTTCTCACAATTCACCCCTTCCCCAGACCAGACAAGACAAAACCAGACCATCCATCTTTTTCGGCTGCAACTTTGCAGGTGGATTCTTCCGTTCGATTTTATAATCGACAGAAGACTCATGGACGATCATTGGCGTCTGCCCTTATCGCGATCGCGTTGAGGACTCTGGTTGATTGACCACTGTCTTCCAGCGCCCGCTTCAAACAATAACTTGCCATTATGCCTGTTAAGCCTGGTCAACCTGATGTGATCAATCAACAACAGTTACTGCTTTACCCTCAAGAAAGATCGAAGGCGCAGAAGAGATGGGTGAAACGATATCGAACAGAAGTTGCTGCATCTGTCAGCAGCATCTGTTCTACTTTCTGCGCAGTAAGTTTTTGATGAAAATGTTCTCAAACTTCGCATTCGCTGACTCGATTGCAGTTTCCATTGGATTCAGTGAAAACACGAATGCAAACTTACAAATACAATAACTTCACGGATTGCGTGCGGCATACATATCAAACGGAGAAATTAAGAGGCTTCTTTCGCGGAGTTGCTGCACCTTTAGCTTCAGTAACTCTGGTTCGAACAATATCTTTCTCGGTATATCAGCGGTCAAAGTACACATACGCAGCTTGGTTCAAGAGAAATTTCGACATCGATCCATTGGTTCATGTTAACACATTTGGAACTTATCCTACCTTTTCAACTATTGCTTGTTTCGGAGCTGCTGGCGCCACGGCGGGATCGTTCATAACGCTTGTAGCTTGTGGGTGGAAAGGCTCAGTTCATTGGTTTTCTTCAGACTTCTAACAACCTTTAGGTCCCTTCGAATTGACAAAGCTCAGTGCTCAAGTATCGGTATTGATGGCTGCTAAACGACAGACAAGTATTTCCGATCCTGTGAGAAATTCGCCCATGCAGAACGCAACTGCAGCAAGCTACAAAGATAAGGGGACAATCAAAACTGCTATGAATATCATCAAGCATCGTGGGGTATCAGGACTCTATTCGGGATTCAATCTTCATCTTCGTGAGTGGTTTGTCTGACTCGATGTTGCTATCATAGACTAATCTTGTCTCGTATAGTTCGGGATACATTAGGAACGGCCATTTACTTCATGACTTACGAAAGTTGCAAACAACTCTTAACTACATATACAGGGGAACGAGGGTCAACAACAAGTCCCTTTGCTGTTGTTGTTGCTGGGGGTTTCTGCGGTATAGCAAGCTGGGCACTGATTGTGTGTAGAAACCCAAAATTTTGTGATCTTAACCAAGCAACTGACTCTTGATAGTACCCAATTGACTCCGCCAAAAGCATTTACCAACGAAATTGCCTGACCTGCTGCAAAGGCGAGACAGTTCAAAAAGCACCAAAGATTAAATTCCTCGATAAGAGAATGTACCGAGGCTTGGGTGTGTCCATGGGTAGATCATGCGTCGTTAACTCAATATTCTTCTCGGCATTCGAATGTAAGTCAATTCTTTTGATTTTCGTACGTTCATAACTAACAATATATAGTTATCAAGAAGAACATAAATGCACTTCCGGATTGATCTGGCGGTTTGAGTTGACATTTTTGTAAATATTATTTTGTATGGAACTTTGGTGATGCACGAGCATTAGGGAAATGGAGTTTTCAAAGGTGCATATGGCTAGGTTCATTCTGCATGGAATAAGGAGAATTATCTGAGTTTTTAAGTTTCATATGAAGGTACGATACTTGGAGTGGACGGAATTTGCCAAATAAATGGATGGCAATGGTAGGAGGTTGAATGAAGGTTATGCAGTTCCCTAGTTTATCTAATTATAGGTAGGTAATTGGCAATGAATCTAATAAATCTATCCTAAAACTTGTGAGTAGATGGAAGTTTTGGTCTTCCATCGCATTTTGAGGGTTTTTGTTAAACTTATTGATTAGTACAATGCCTCCCTCATAAACAGCTCCTAGCATAGCTTGTTCACTAGAAATCTAAAGAGGTATGGGCGGATGTTTTTATCACTCTCCTGGATTTGTATCCAACTCGCGTCTCTACGGACAACTTCTTCCAAGCCAATCTTCGGCTCCCAACGCAATCGTTGCTTTGCATTCCCTTGCCATGCCAATATGAAATGATTGGTGTGTGTCTCCCGTCGATAATACCATACGATCTTAACTTAGCGGTACGTAGGTAGCTATGGAGAGTTGAAAGTAGCAGGGCGTGAGCGGTAGCTTTGGCTATACTATGATGATGTAAGGACCCGGATGTCAATGGTGTACAGGCAACGATGGGCGTACGTGAGATGTACGTGTACAGCTTGACTGGGGGATATTTCGCCATACGCTCGAGTGAGCTTGGTGTACCGCCGATGGTGGCAGTTTCTGAAGCTTTGAGATTTGCTCAAGGTGGAATAGTGCAGTGTTAATGATGATGGTTGAGTGGATGCTTTGTAATGGCGTCTCTACTGGTGCGAGGGGCTTTTGACCTGTCATGCTTGCTTAGCTTATATTTTCTGTTTGGTTCGGTTCCTGAAGACTGATTGTCTGGCGTAATATTTCAGTATTATAAAAGGTACCAGGTTAACCAAGTGACTCGAGTGAGATTTGGATGGAATTTGGATATGGAACTTCGAAATTTATTTGGCAGCAGCTGCAGGGGACATTGGAAAGGTGTGTTAGGGTCGGTAAGGCTAATCGGGCGCATAATTTTGCAATTTGCTCGTTCTATTTGACATATACCAACAGTGGAAACTTTTAACCCTTATTCAAAGCAGACATTACACCATCATGGAGGATCAAACTTATTATTTGATTTGTGATGCAGTCCATCGAGTCTACCGGCGAACTGTCGATTGTGCCCCTATTTAACCGTGTTGGGGGCACAATATTCACAGTGGTCTGTCTTGTCGCAACTCCAATGGCTCGATCTCTAAGCAAAAGATTCTCCCAAAGAACATATTAAGCCTTGGTGTATAGTTATTTCACTACCATGCGGGAGATTCTACTTACATTATATGAAAAGTAACATACTCAATACAATACCTTCAGGATGTTCCTTCTTACTCTCTATTTATTTGATTCCTGATAGTGTGTGTATCATTCTTCGTCTAGCAGCTATATGCTTTCTGCCCTGCCCAAACTTCCGCAAAATCAAGGAGGTGCGAAAAGCGGCCCAGATTCGCGGTAATTGTAAATCATAGCATACGTACACATCATACCCAACCAAAGCTACAGTATTTCCCTAGTAAAAGGTCATTGTACCGCATTAAGTTACAGCGGCATCAAATACCAAATGATTTTTGGACGTTAAAACGATATCCCGAAATGCCGCTTGGTGAAAGCGTGACAAGTGCCCTGCGTCACGGAGTTTTATTGAACAAAAGTCGTGTCGAGATTGTTGGAATACGCTCCAGCACATTGTTTTGGGGATAGTAAATAACATCTTCAATTTACAATCTATTACGATAGAGATTATCTTGAATTGATTATAAATTAGACGCCCAATAGATGTAATGAGAGTACGCGACATGCTCGCTAAACTAGCACTCTAAGCATCTCCTTCGGCCTTCATCTTGACTTCGTACTCTTCCATGTTTGAGACTCCCTTGGGCATTCAATTTGGCATCAAGTCTAACGCGTTCATTCTCTTCGCTCTCTCAATCATGCACCTCTTCCAAGCTGGCCCCTCTGTTATTCTCTTGTGCCATGGCATGCATCCACGTTCGGAAACTTCTCGAAATATAGGATATTGAACCTATTCCAGCCTTGTTAGTCTTGGATCATTGGAAAGGTATGGCTTCTCAATAGTAGATACTCAACAACCACATTGTCCGAAATATGGCCTCTGGCCGCTCCCTTGGAACATGAGTTACTGGTTGAGAAGTTGTCTGTCTTGCATCTTCTCGCAGGTCATCTTCTTCTTCGTGTCATACTGTTCGACAAGATACTGTATGATGGCACCCGATTCCCAAAGCGTCAGATCGGTATTAGGATCGATGATAGCTATCTGTTCTGTGAATTTCTGGTTCTGATACTCAAAGGGGGTATCTATGTAACTGGAGCTCTGCCATTTGAATTGATAACAATGAAGGGTAATTTCTTCACGTCTTCAAATCGAACTTCTTTAATAACATATGGGACTTCAAGCTCTTCGAGTAGTACGATAACCTGCACAAGATTGTCAAAATATGCTTCGCGCGGTCAAGAAGGTTTCCTAACTTCCAAGGATTTGGACCTGAACTGAGCACTAGTTATTCATGCGATTGGCCTATGATTACATCCGAAGTCTACTTACTCGACATCCATACTTCGATTGCTCGAGTCATAATGTAGAATCCGAGATTTGGAAATTGCGTCGAAGTGCGATACCACCAAACGGCGTGCTTAAAACAGAATTTCGAGGAAGATGGTGGTCACTTAGATAAAATCAAAAGAATGGCGAGGGATCGAACGAGAAAAAGAGACTGGAAAGAATAGGTCGAGGCAGGTATTCAACATGGTTGGTTGTAACTTCGCCGCATGCGCGGATTTTAGTCAATGGCACTAGCTAAAAGACCCTAGAGAGAAACCAACTACCAACTGTTGTGCCCATAAAAGGGAAAGTAAGAGCGATATTAGAAACAAGGATTGGGAAGAAGGGTTATTTCCCCCCACCCCCCTTGTCAAAATATCCTTAATCGTTGGCGAGGAGTAGAATGTGGTTTTGTATATATTTTCTTCTCGTTAACCCCTACGGGGTTGCCATGAGTAAGATGCCGCAACTAGTGAAATGTTGTAATTAATTAATAACTTGTATAATAGATCTCCAGATTTGTAAATATAATAATATAATCTGTATCATTTGATATAATCTTTATTGTAATAAACAGTGCCGCTAAAAAGTTATATAAAATGCAATATCTTGTTAGTTACAACATGTTGGTCAAATCAGCCAACCCATTTGGGGGTTGGCGGGAAAACCAAAAAACAATCTTGACCGCCAACGATTGGCCTCCTGCTTTCAGTACCTCTCTCGCCTTTGCTTTATTTTGGATCTGGATATTTCCCTACAAATTGGACTTTAATCGTAATATTGGATTTCAATATTGTCTTGCGGAAATGAGCCCTAATAACTTCGGGATCGGTAGGCATTACCGATCTGCAATCATGCAGCTACCAGTCATCGGTACCGAATGTTGATTCTAAATGTTGGTAATAGTTAGGAGGTAGTTATATAAGAAATACGAAACCATTAACTTTCCTTGATACCCAGTGTATGGTACATGTGCCCTTAATCTACTTTTGAAGAAAGGTGTTTACTGTGCCTCATGGAATTTTTCTCCTGAAAATTTGCAAAGCTCATTTTCTTCTGGCTACGTCCAATCCAACCTCTCATCACACTTCCAGTGAACTCCTTTTTAGCTCTCGTACCAGCGATGCATGCTCAGATTGATCATACTGCGGAAGATACCAGCGCAGACTCTCAAACAGACATGCAGCTCGAACAAAAAACATCAGAAATAACTGTGACACCAGTTCCCCAAGATCAGTCTATTGATTCAGAGAATGAAGTCACAGGTATCAAGCTACTATTGATACATGCTGGTATATGTATGTGCACTTTTATTGTCGGTTTGGTGGGTTAAAACTCTAGCTCCTTGGTATGTTGACACAATAACTAAGAATCTTAGGACTTCAACTTGATTGCAACGGCAGTTCCAGCTATTACATCGCACTTCAACTCCATAAATGATATTGGGTGGTATGGCTCCGCATTCTATATTACACTGTGAGTTCTTGGAGTTCGCGCTCACCGTATTGAAGCTAAATGTCCTGTGATCCCCAGATGTGCAAGCCAACCTCTTGCCGGCAAGACGTTTACGCTGTTTCCAAAGAAGATGACATACCTCTCCTACCTGGCATTATTTGAGATTGGCAGTTTAGTATGCGCTCTTGCCCCAACATCCGCTGCTCTTATTGGTGGTAGAGCAATAGCTGGGTTTGGCGCCTCTGGTCTCTTTGCTGGAGGATTCGTCCTATTGACCACGATCATTCCTCTACACAAACGCGCGATCTGGACGGGAACTATGAGCTCTTTTTTTGCCATCGCTAGCATTATTGGTCCTGTCCTTGGTGGCGCTCTGACAGAGAATCTTTCATGGCGTTGGTGCTTCTATATCAATCTTCCGATTGGTGGATTTTCCGCAATCCTCGTAGCGTCATTCTTCAGTCTCAAACCAGCAGAAACCGAGAAAGTACCTTTGGCTGAGAAGCTAAAAGGTCTAGACTGCATCGGCTTCGCACTCTTTTCTGCTTCCGTCACCATGCTCTTACTTGCTCTTCAATGGGGAGGAGCTTCCTATGCATGGAAATCTTCCGTGATCATTGGTTTATTGATTGGATCTGCTGTCGTGATGGGAATTTTCATTCCATGGCAATTGCATTTAAAGGATTCGGCTTTGATACCCCCTAAATTGTTCACTCATCGGAACGTCATACTCATATTCACGAGTTCTTTATTTGTGAATGGTCCTTTCCAAACCATAGTATACTGGTTACCTATATGGTTCCAATCCGTGCTCGGAGCTACACCAACTGAGAGCGGTATCAAATATCTACCCACTGTCATTTCTGATGTGCTCGCTGCTTTGATCGGATCATCGCTCGCCATGAAACTGGGGGCATGGAATCCTTTCCTCTTATTCGGCGAAGCGATGGTACCCATTGGAGGAGGTTTGTTAAGTACACTTCACCCGGGTATAACAACTGGTCGCTGGATTGGATACCAGATATTTGGTGGGGTTGGTTACTCACTTGTTTCAAACTTAGTAAGTTGGGACTATTGTTCTTGATTCAACTCCCTTTCTCATTCTCGTCTCGCTTTTCGATTCTAATCATTTGAATCCAGGCACATTTGGGCATGCAAGCTTCCCTTCCAGCTGATCTCGTCCCTATCGGTGCCACAACCTTGCTGTTTGGAATATCTACGAGCTGTGCTGTGTTCCTTGCAATTGGCGAGGCTGTTTTCCAAGAACGCCTTCATGCAAACCTTGAGCATGTAGTGTCACAGGACATAGCGCATGCCGTGATTTCAGCCGGTGCCACTAAAATTCGCTCGATTGTAAGCCCCGAAGACTTACCAGTGGTTCTTCGAGCGTATAGCAAGTCTGTAACACAAGTCTTCGTATGTATACTTAGCATCCTATCGAAAAATAAGATTCTGCTAACCTTAGTATAGTTAATTCCCGCGGTGGCACCGATAATCTCCTTTATCTTGGTCGCTTTTACCAGGTGGACTACAACCAAACAGCCAAAGGCGGAGGAGCCAAAACCGGACACCGCAGCAGTATGAAATAAATAGGCTTCTCACGGGGTAGGCAAGAGGTATTTTTCGGGTGGAGATCTTAGAGGCAAGAAAGTTTGCATGGGTAAATAATGTCTTATCACTTTTACTTTCTTTGATTTCCATTCAAGTGCTGTAGAAAAATTGAATTATTGAGAGGAATAGCAGATATCTGTACCTATCTATAGAAATCGATAGTAATGCCTAAGGCTTGGTTAATTCTTTTCCATTACCTAGTCTTATGATCTCGCGAGTGCACTATGAACCATATGAGTCCAGCCCTGAATCTGTGATGGGATAAAAAGCAAGAGCATGACTTCTATTCTTACAATTTCTCTGGTTTTAGACGACGGTAAGGACGTCATGTGCTTATGCCCCGAAGTAAACAGTGAGTATTGCAGTGCGAAAGATATGTTCTGGTCTTGGAACGAGAGAACAGTTTCAACCAACTTGGAAGTGGACACGGTAGCTCCACACCATTGAAAATATGAAGTGATTTGACAGACGTAAGAATTGAGAATGTAGCCCCCCTCCAGGATACAACTACTTTCGCGCGAACGTTGAACCCCGATATTAGACCCTTCTACTTACATATGTTCTAAGTTGCCTCAATCGAATCTACAGTAACCACCATCTCGCCCCATCTCGTCCCATCTCTTCCCGAGGTCGCGACTCGCGATGTTCCGCTAAGTTGATGGATAGAAAGTCGGAGCTCTCGTCCGCGGCCTGCATGTGCACTGAATTTTTAGACGGTAGACGCGAGACCAAGGTATTCGATAGGTTCTATGATTGTGGATTGACTCCTGCGGAATGCCACATCATGAAGAATTGAGTGAAAGGGGCTTTCTAAAATACTCCATGCATGTGTCACCGGATATGGCAAATCTACACTTCCCGAGTTCCGACCCTGGCCCTGTATCAATTCATCATATCTCTTTTATCCGTGAGATCTCTAATGGCTTCTATATCCGAGACATTTAACTGATTTCCTATCCTGATTGATCATAAATGATGACAAATATGCGGGCAGGCTGTTTGCTGTTGGCACACCAATGCAAACAGCTACATTAGGTAGGGACCGAACTGTCGGGACAAATTTGAGTGGTTATCATATTCACACGCTTCTCTGCTATCAGAATGAGAAGGAAATGAACCTTGGGTACATGTTTCAACAATACTCTTAGGATTAGAGGATATTAATTGTGTTGCCAATAGTTAGTGGTAAGACATCGAGGGGTATTGCAGGACCTAAATCTCAGAGAGACATCTATCATAATATGATTTCTTCCAGGATGTAGGATGGGTTCATCTCTTTTCCAACAAATCGACTTCGAGTTGCGAAAACAGGTTTATATAGAAATATTTGAGAATAATGAGGTCGATAGTCCTCCAGCAACGTTGCCTGCTCTCCGGGTCGAGGCCTGATAGATACGAAATCTAATTCAGGTACCCACCTCCACTTGCAAAATCACTTGGTCCTTTTCTGGCAAGAATTTATCTATGATGCACCCTCCATATGGAATCATGCCGACAGAGTATCTGGAACTAGAATGGATCTTGATCCCGAAGCGCCCTCCTTCCCCAAAGGTTGCCACAGTGTAAATTGTCCATCGCGTGCTCCGATGAGCCCGATTAGACAAATATGACAGTTGCCGAGTTCCTGGAATATTGGCAGTGGTTAAGGAGGGAAGTGATTATTTGAGTGTTCCGTAGGCACGAAATCGGTTAATATACGTTTTTTAAAAGTTCAGACCAATAGTTATATATCCTGGTATATTTGTTATTTACCTTGTGGAGTATTAAAGCTGACCAACCCTATTCAGATCGTATTAAAGACTGGCAATTAGAATCAATTCTAGTCGTCTCGTACTCGTCTCGAATCCCCTAGATCCTACCACATTTCTTGCGAAGTATGCAACGCATCGAGTTGGTACCACCCCATTCTTTTTATTGACTACAGAACCTTTCTTTTCGAAAATAGTCCCTTGGAACATACGAAGTTTATTTTAGAGAGAAGGCCCCTTACATTAGCTGGACATTCTTTCTTTATACACAATCTTCCCTTCAAATATCAAGTACTTTTTGGTAGCTCCAGGTCAAGATATCGTGCACAGAAAGGCATCAGTGCTCTCGAAACTATCCCTGATTGTCCAAAATTCTACATTTGCAATACGTTTGCCATTAACGATGAAAAGAAGAGGTAATAATGGATGGAAGAATCCTTCCAAGATGTGTCGAGATTTGATCGTGATCTTGATGATTGACAATTTGTTACGCTAGGCTACTGTTGATAAAATCATCAAGATTTGAACAGTCGGGAATTTATATAGTCATTCTTCACGTAATTGTAGAGAGATCATACTCCCGAAAAGACGGACCTGACTGGCCTGACCATGATACGGATAAAACAACTAATAGTCGGCGTTCGCAAGCTTCTTCTATGGGAGGGATTGCTTTCTTTTGAACTACTTGATTACGTGAATGGCTAACCTGCATAAGTGGAAGCAGGCGTTTGTAAAAGCAAACTAGAAAATTCAAAGATCTGGAACTTAGAATAGTGAGCAATTGAAGCATTTGATATATGTTAAATTTTTTAAGGTAGGGGGTGAAGAGTCTGATTGATTGGAATATTTCCGAATAAACTATTCAATTAATGAATGTAACGTTTTTGAGATACATTATAATTTCCATAAACATTCTGTGCAGGATCATGGTAGGATTATCCGCGATTGATATCTCCAGCGACTAATACTTCGATTGCAGGTATAGACTTCATGGCCATCTCTTGTTGGCTGCCCAATGCATCAATAGTAGCAGAGGGTGTTGTTGTGCTTCGGGCGTATCGTCTATCTCCGCTGCTATCTTCATAATGCCTTGTCGCTGGATGATACGAGAGAGTGAAGCATGATCAGTTACTAGCTGCTCAAGCGGTACTTCCTTGTTATCAAAGCTCAGGTCATCATCAAACAAAATTGCGGACGGGCAGACATTCATTGATTGCACCGGGATTTCTTAATGATACATGGAAGGCAAATATGAGCACTCGTGAAAGAATCCAGCCTCTAAAATGGTGGCCCAATGAGTACTACCAATAGGAATGGCATGCTCGTCGCCGAGGATTAATTATCAGCAGTATCCGTTACAATGATCATTCCAAGGAGAAACCCTCGATCCACACTCGTGGAGAAGCTCTGGTGATGATGCTGGAATACCCGACAACTGGTTTGATCACTCTTCCATGCCTTTCATTTGGACTCGCATCTTTGGACACGAGCTTCTCAAATGTTGCCTATGTCGACACACACCATCGTCGCGCTCTGCTCAAAAGACCTGTCAATGCAAATGCACTGTTGGGGCTTCCCACGTCTTGAGCAAGAGCTACAGGTGAAATGTCTACAGTATCGCAAACGTCGGTAATATGAAGTACCGGTCGGTAATTTTATTAATATGGTAGATCGTGACTTTGATTTATTGTAGGAAAGCTCATTATATTGATAATCATACCTCATTCGGTAATTTCGATTTATTATATATTATATATTGGAAATATAAATAAATGTTAGTTAAGAGTCCATGTATATGACAAGTGTAAAATAATTTTATTGTAGGAGGTATACTTGAGTAGATTCCTCGTACCTTACTTGCCTCCGGCACGGATTAACTTTATGCCCAGGTGAGGATGTTGTTTGCTACTCCACTCTCCAGCTGCCCCAGTCTGCGTCTGCTTCTGCTCCAGTTTTGCGACACACAAACAAGACTTTCATTTCATTCTCCCATCTCCATCATTTCATTGTCACAACCCTCTTCAATTTCCAACATTGGAACACTGAATGTATTGTTAGGACGTATTGTGATTCTCTATTTTTCTTATCAAGCATAACCTGCTGGTATCACTTTGAGAGAATTGTTATCGTGCCTTGCCAGCGCTTTTGCGCACTAACCTTTTTCTTTCAATAGGTCATCAGAATTCCTATGGTAAGTCGAGGATAGTACTCGATATGGTGGGTAGAAGAAAAAAGGCCCTCCAGGCAAAGGGAGTTGTCCACAAAAATGCACAGAAAGAAGCTCGAGAGGCTCAAAAGACTCCAAAGAGTCGATCAACTCGAGCTGGTAAGGAAGACCGTCGTGCTGCGAAATTGGAACGTCGGAAGAAAGAGAAGAAATCATATACTGCACAAGATTGGGCACAACCTGCCCCAGATCATTTGATTGCCAAGTTAGATCTTCCTAAGCACAGCTCTAAGTATCAATCATATTTCGAATTTGCAGAGAACAAGGAAAAGAAGAAGAAGCTGGAGTTTCAGGTATTTATTTTTGCGATGTATTTTTGCCATATTGACTTATGGTTAGGTCACAAATGATCCTAATCCTCCACCAGGATTCGCATACGTCCCTATCGGGGATCCGACTTTGACCAACGCGTGCAAAGAATTATCGCGGGAACAAAATGCTATGATCTTTATTGTTTCGGTGAGGTTGGCTGACAGTTCTCTTCGTACCGTACCAAATGTAGGGCTGGACTCGCTGACTTCATATCTCCCACAGCGCTCGAAGGAAGACAACTCGAAGATTTCAGAGCATGTTTTTAGAACCGGGTATCACTTTCGAGAAGTTATTGTGGACGAAGCACGCAAAATTGTCGGCGATACCGTCATTTCGAACACTACCCACGGTTTGATTGAACCAATCCCAGAATCCCAGGACGAAATAAATAAACAAGCCGATGCTGCGATACGAGATCTTTTTCCAAGAATTCCCAACACTGATCGACAGCGAATTATCGAGCATGCTTTTCAAAAGGGTCTCAAATTTCACGGAGAACCTACGGTTGGCCTACAGGCTGATCTTCCTTTGGCACGTCGAGTTCAGCTTGCCGTTCTTGCCCACATTCGTCATACCCACACTAGATATGACAAATTACTCAGGGAAACAAGTTGGATAAATGCAAGAAAGGTAGTTGAGCCTGTGTGCCTGGACGTCCTCGTCAAATGGCGAGGAGACGAGGAAACTGGGCGTGATCAAATGGATGAGATCCTACGAGAAGTTGTCATCATTACCGATTCAGACGATGAAGATAGCGATTCCGATGAAGACGATGATTCCGAAGAAGAGGAGGAAGGAGAAGGGACTTCCGCCGAACCCACTGATTTGGCCCTTCAAGATGACCCACAAAGGCGGCAACCTTTGGGACTTGAGCAAAATTCGTACGCGAATGGTGCTGGCTCCTCGGATTTCATTTCTTCTCATACAAGGTCTAGAGTAAGGCCAAATGAAGGACCAAGGAAACCTCAGCCTCGCTTCAAGCGATACCAAGCTGCTTGGGATGAGGCTTTGAATCGCCGTCAAAATACCGCTTATGAACCTAACGGGGCAAGTATACAAGGATATGAGGCAAGTATGAGACCTGCTCAATCTAATGATTCACCAAATCACCAAGAAATACCTCGACAGCAAGCACCTATCGCCGTATCACGTCCAAATATAGGCATAGAATACCTCTATCGTGATGCAGAACCTCGGCTTAGCATTCCGCCTGAACATCAAGTAGGTCTAGTTTCGACATGAGAGATAGAACAAAATTTCACTACTAATATTTATAGATTCGCCATTACTATCCACAAGAGAGGCCATCTTCCAGGACACTAATTCGCAGAAATGAGGTAACAGTAAGATCCTTGCATGACCGCCCAGCTTTTTATCTTCCACACCATAATCCAGCTCCACAAGTGAGCAGAGAGCCGAGACCTCAAGTTGTCGTTGGAGCCTCCCCAACAAGATCTGGATTTCAAGATATGCTTGCTTTATCCATTGAAACACAAAATGATAGTATGAACATTTCACCTCGTTTGGATCGAGATGCTGTTGTTGGCGACCCAGGCCATCATCAAGCGCCATATTCACGACGTGTGGTCGAAAGGAGTAGAGTGTCGCCTGGACTCCGAGAAGTCATTGTCATTGATGATGACAGTCCATATCCTAAACGCCGTCGTGTGATTGAAGATGATTATGGGCGATTTAGGCCTTATCCTTCAAGGGAGCAGCATGGCCCTACCACTCCAACTATCCATCCCAGGGACGCTGATCGGCGTCCCACTGCATTGCCCAGACATATTGAAGGTTTGTCAACAAATCTGCCATTGCCATCTTCGAGACCTGTGCTCTCGGAACGCGTGCCAAACTATGAGGTGCCTGGTTTCAGACCACATGAAATGCATTCAGATCTATCTAGGCGAGAAGAGGAAAGAATACCTGACCAGCAACCTGTACCTTATTCGAGGAAAGAGATGACTGCGCCACGTCCTTATTTGACAAATTCTAATGAGGCTTACAACCCTCAGCGAGTGGCTAGTAATAACATGAGAGTGGTTGAGAGTGATCAGTTTGTACGACGAGAACAAGTTGAGCCTAGTCAGAGGTATTACCTTCAAAGACCAGCGTCACCTGATCAACCTGTTTCCAGAAGAATTTCTCGTTCTCAAAATGTGGATGGTCCTGCAGACCAAGCTTTCATTCAACGTTTCTCTCAATCTGGACTTGAACCTTCCTTTTCTCGACCACAAAATGGTCCCATTTCTTATCAAGGATTTGTTCCATATGTTCATCGTCAAGGCGACGAGCCAGATCAAGCAGCTAGGTCATTCCCAGTAATGCGCACTGTTCAAGCAAGATCTCCAGTACGATATTTAGATAGGCCAGAGTGAGTGGGCTCGAATAGTCAAGGGGGACTTAGAATCTGCTAACTTTCTTCACTTTAGGGTATCCGGAGAAAGATCTGGTCCACCAGTATACTACGAGAGACGTGATCCTTATACTGCAGAGCGATATATGCCACATCATACCATGCCAGCTTCGGTACCGTCGGACGCTAATGTTCCAACATATACTCGAGTGATGCAACCTAGCCGTCAAGTTATTGTTTTGGATTAACCTTTTGCGAGATGGGTGTATTTATGTAAAAGCAGTCGAGCTGTCGAGGCCCCAGTTGTTTGTTTTAGTTTTCAACATTTTCCTGGATCTTGCTTTGGGAATCTGGTACACGCCCCATTCATTCATAGGTGAATGGTGGGTTTGGTATCTGGAAGGATAAAAAGGGCATGTGATGTTACTGTTTTGCATCGCCGGCTGTATGGATATGCATAAGCGTGGAGCATGGGGTTTGCATCATGGGGTAAACTATTTGCATTGGGACGGCGTAACCCATATACCTACCATTCGCAAACAGAAAGTCTGTAAATGGACTTGGTGGCAATACTGATTTATTCTGGGAGAACACATTTTTACTGGCGTGTACATTTCTACCCCCAAGGGTGAACATATTCATAATGTATGTACCAAAAACAATTGTATTGCTTTCTGCCACAATGGTCCTCAGTAATACTAAATCCATATATACATTTGGTGATTCTCAAAGAGTGTAAAAATATGATTCGGGTATCCAATCAACAATGCTCGCATAACTCCTTTAAATGCCGATGAAACTATAAATCCTACGCTAACATTGCAACCTGTTGTTCGTCGCTCTCACGCTGTCTTGCTTTCGCCCTATCTTTACTCGAAAGTTCTGATCTTGGCACATCAGGTAACGATTCTTTCAATGGCAGTCCCGCCGTAGGAACTCCAGGTAGTGGAACACCTGTAACTTCCGCTTCTAAGGCAGCCAGTTCATCCTCTACCTCATCTTCATCCTGATTTGACATCATCCCACCCAACATATCGCTCACCTCCTACACAAATATAAGTCAGTAAAGCAACACTCATGACACGACATAACACTTGCCTGTTGATAAGCGATAGCATCCGCCGTCTCTCCCATCAACTTCTCCACATGATCCAGTCCTCCCATTTCCTTGTGTATCTGGTTCAGCACATTCGTGCCTTGTTGTAAACCAAATACAACATCCTTTTGTACCAGCGCAAACTCCACACTGCTAGTCAATTTCTCCAATTGCTCGAGTTGCGCGTCCGTCTTTGCCAGTAAAGATTCTTGGTATTTTTTCCGTCGCAGAGCTAGGAGAGCCCTCTTCTTATCCCCCTTTGCTAACATCTCTTTGGCGATAGCGGTTTCGCGGTCGGTGAGTACAGTTATACGTCGTTGATATTGGTGTAGCTTGTCCCGCTGGTTCTTCATATCCAAGATAGCTCTGCAGTTGAGGAGTTAGTGGATGTAGATGTGAGAGTCGCAACTATAGAGCTCCTTACTTATCCTGTGCGGATATCTTATGATTACTGGGAGTGTTCCCCATTGTCGAATTGCTTGAACTGCTTGATCGCAGTTGAGGAGATGCATTCCGTTTTTGCGGATTGAGATTGATCGGAAATGTCACTCCGAGGCTTGAATGCTAAGAAACGGCGTCATGGCGGCCGGTGCTGATAAGCGATAAGAAGTCATCCATGCGGGACTTACCGCTTTTGGATCAAGATAACATTTTTTTAATTTTCAAACATTCAACAGTTTCAGTCAATTTGGGAAATTCAAATAACTTCAAGTACGCTTTGCTTCAAGGTGCTTGGATGATTAACGATGATTTCTAGAGGTGGAAGGCCGACTTTAACTCAGGGGTTGGACAAGGAGGTATGAATTGTCTGCGGCGCAAAGATAAACTCGAATCGCGCCTTTACTAAAAGTCTATGCAGATATATCAAATTGTAAGGAAGCTGGCAGATGAACAGGCACAGAGCCAAAAAGGCCCAAAGCGTCTTACGATCTCTATTGTCTATGATAGCATCAAAAATTCAAATTCTAGTCTGAAAAGAAGATCCAAAAAACTGTTGGAAGACTCAATTGACAGAGTGTTGTTGGTGTTGAAGGAAGAGCAAGATGAAAGTGATTCTGTAGATGGGGATTTTGAAGGATTGGAGGAGGCGGCACCACCACTAAAGGTATATAACATAAGCCCGCCAGTCATTGATGTATATATATTAACTTTGTTAGGAACATAACATAATGAATAGAAATATTACCAAACTTTGGGCAAAACCCGCATCATCGCCTACAATGAGTCCCATCAACAGCACTCCTTCTGCGAGTGGAGCTACCACTCCCATGGTTTCCATACAAAGTAATACCAATACCAATGGGGAAGTCGAATCACCCATGAAATCGGATCGACAAGCAAATGGGGAACCGAAATCTAAACGACGGAAAGCAGAACGAGAAGTCAAGAAAGATACCGATAGAGCACCCCCTACTGATATTTCGTTGGAGAATCTTGGAGGGGTGGATAATGTTATTGAAGAACTGAACGAGCTCGTGGCGATGCCAATGCTATATCCGGAAACATATATAAGGACGGGAATCCAACCACCTCGAGGAGTTTTACTTCATGGACCGCCTGGTTGTGGTAAAACGATGATCGCAAACGCTTTCGCTGCAGAAATAGGAGTATCGTTTATACCAATTTCTGCGCCATCTCTAGTGGCCGGTATGTCTGGAGAATCAGAAAAGAAAATCAGGGATGTTTTCGACGAAGCAAAACGTATGGCACCTTGTCTCGTTTTTATCGATGAAATTGATGTCATAATGGGGAAGCGTGAGAGTGCTCAGAGAGAGATGGAAAAACGAATTGTGGCTCAAATGCTCACATCCATGGATGATATGGCTTTGGAGAAAACTGGCGGTAAACCTGTCATTATTATTGCTGCAACAAATCGACCTGATAGTCTCGACCCGGCTCTTCGAAGAGCAGGTCGTTTCAATAAGGAAATTAATTTGGGAGTTCCGAACGAAGCTGCTCGAGAGAAGATTCTCCGCGCTCTTACCCAAAAACTCACTTTGACTGATGACTTCAACTTTCATGCTTTGGCAAAGATGACTCCTGGATTTGTGGGTGCTGATCTGAATGACGTTGTGTCTGTTGCAGGCACAGAAGCCATGAAGCGTATGATGGCAGTTCTAAAACAACGAACCGCCACAACCATGGAGATTGATACTCTACTACCCAGTGCTACATCCATGGAGCTTGACACTCCAATATTAAAAGATAGCACCTCAGAAGCTCTTCTTGTTCTGAGGTCTTTAGTTGCAAATGCTGGAGGCTCGGCTCCTGATGGTGACTTTTCTATCAAATATACCGATTTTCTTGCAGCCATACCCAAAGTCCAACCATCGGCTAAACGAGAGGGCTTTGCAACGATTCCAGATACCACTTGGGCTCATGTTGGTGCTTTACATGAGGTGCGCGAGCAACTCGAAATGGCCATTGTCGAGCCGATCAAAAGACCAGAATCTTTCGCTAGAGTTGGTATCACAGCACCTACAGGAGTTTTACTTTGGGGACCACCAGGATGTGGTAAAACTCTTCTCGCCAAAGCTGTCGCCAATGAATCAAAGGCCAATTTCATTTCCATCAAAGGTCCCGAACTTCTCAACAAATATGTGGGAGAATCTGAGAGAGCTGTCAGACAAGTCTTTGAACGTGCTAGATCATCCGTACCATGTATCCTATTCTTTGATGAACTCGATGCATTGGTTCCTAAACGTGAAGATTCTTTGTCGGAAGCTAGTAGCAAGGTTGTCAACACTCTCCTTACTGAACTCGATGGTCTAAGCAACAGAGCTGGCATTTACGTTGTAGGTGCCACCAATCGACCCGACATGATCGACCCCGCTATGCTCCGCCCAGGTCGTCTTGGAACATCAGTCTTCGTCGACCTTCCATCTCCAGATGAACGTGTGGAGATTCTCAAGGCTCTTTACATAAAAGCGCTACCCTTTGCCAGCGCACAAGAAATTGAGGTACTAGGTCCAGTAGCGAGAGATGAGAGGTGCAATGGCTATAGTGGAGCAGATTTGGGTAATCTGCATCAGGCCGCTGCGGTGGCAGCGCTGAAGCGGGAGATGAGTATGGTAGCACAGGGACAGGCGACGATAGAGGATGATTTGAAGATTGGAGGGGCGGATTGGGAGGTTGCGTTGGGGAAAATCAAAGCGAGTGTTAAAGATGCGGGGAAGTATAGAAGGTTAAGGGATAGAGGGATGTAGAATATAGGTTTCGTTATGAATGTATTCAGATCAAGAATTACAAAGTTACAAAATTGAATGCTTCATTGTCGCTGCACTAATCCGTGTATATGCGTCAAAACTATAGAATGTGACATTTTATCTTCTTTACTCTTTCTCCTTTCTTCAACAAGAGTATCCCAAGTTAACTTATTTTTCATTAATAATAGTGTTTGTATACACGATCAAATATAAGTTCTTAGCCTAGGTATCTATTTACACCTTACCTCTGCAATTTCAACTTGCTCCCGGTGAGCTTTCCACTGCTCCATAAACAAGAGAACTTCCATGGGTGGCCCGTGCATGATATGATCACTTATACCGAGACTCATAACAACATTGTTCGAAAGAAGATACAAAATAAGAATAAAGTTTTATTATATTATTGTATTTTTAATATAGATATTATTGATTTTGCTTTGTTTTTATTTTCAATATATAATAGGTATATAATAGCGATAGAATGGCCATCTTTAGCCATCTATTGAGAAAACACGGTACACGTTCGAGATAGGGAGCGAAAGGGCTTTCCAGCTCTCAGTGCCGATACTCATTCCTATGACATGTCCTTATTCATGTGAACATTCCGGTAAAGGGGGGTTTGAGTAGATATTTCCTAAGTGCTCATTATGGGAGGACTAGATATAACAACAATAATATTCTTTTTATATGACAGATGGGTGATATTCAACACACAATTTCAGTGCCCACTAGCCCCTTACTCCACGCACTCATTCCAACCCCATTACTCTCCAACCCACACACTCCGTTCCCACCCTATGGTCCCCCTCATCTTATTCCATCCCGCTCCCTCCACAGCCTCCGCTTCGATACTATCCACCACAATTTTTGGACCAATGGTTTCGGGAAACGAGATATATCCTTCTTCGTCGAGGGTATGGAGAGTAGATTTGATCCAGGTTCTACATGTAATTTCCAAATCTTTATCACCCCCCTCTCTTATATCCACTTCGGGATTTGAGGATATCCCTAGCCCTGCTGGCTCTCCAATCTCTCCCGACTCTCCAACATCCCCTGATTCTCCAGTCTCCCCCGACTCTCCGGACTTGGATGATATCGACTCTAAACTCTTGAGTTGAGCTTCTAAGCCCAAGACACCAAGACGTTCTCGAAGAGCAGGTTGGATGATGGGGTCTACAGGAGATAATTTGAGGATGAAAAGGAGGGTGGGTATGAATTTTACTAGATTATCTAAACGTAATGTATGGGATTGGTAGATCCATCCGGGTCCTGTCGTGTTGGTGATGTGAACTGTATTGTGTTACTCGGAGAGTCTAGATATTCGGGATGAGGAAGAAGGAAGGAGAGAAAAGAAAACGTACAAACGGTACCGATCACGGGAGCAAGAAAGGGGGTTGTGGTAGCCGGGGGTGAAGGGGAGGTGAGGAGGTAACCCCAATGGACTAGATTGTTGGAAGTCAGTAGTTGTCTATCAAAAGAGGAACCAGAAACCCGTGAGGATATAGAGAATAAAAATATCAAAACAAATATGTAAACTGGGAAGTGCGAAATCAAACTTACAAAATGATTCATGCCCAATATCCGCGAGGAAAATATACAGAGTTGAGGGGGCAAATATGAAGTTTGAAGGAAGGGATGGTGTGGTGTTTAATACGGGGGTGGTCATCTCTCATAACTTATTATCTCCTGGAGATGAGATACAGTAGGGCGATAGAGAAAGAAAGGAAGGTTGGTTGGGATTAGGTTCGCTTCATTCGTGAGGTAACTCGGCTTAAGGTTCCATCAATAGAATTGTAGGAGTTCCAAAGAGCTGGTTGAGAAGGGTGGAGACTATGGGCTTGGAATAGATGGTGTATTGAGAAGTAGTGAATTGATCAATTATGAAATCGTGGAATTGTGTAACGATTCTAATGAAAACATCTATAAAACATGGGAAGCTAATACGACGAGGTGATCATATCGTGCACGCGCCATCCATCCATGGAAGTTTCCATGGAGCAGTGGAAAGCTCACCGGGAGCAAGTTGAAATGAAAACAAGGCAACATCAATGAATGCTATCTATCAAGGCGATGTAACCTCATGATTACCGCTAATTTTAACTAGCCCTTGTCAGCTCGATATATAAGTCACATCTACTTCGTGTAATCAATCCAGTACTCTCTCTACCTAGTAGGCACTTCTCATACGCTTAAACCGAAATCTCAAATTTAGCAACTTAATTCTTTTACCTAGTGCTTGGAAGTCACAGTGACTTGACCTAAAGAAAAAGAAGATTGATTGATCTCGCGTGTCTTGTCGCCAACTAAGGTTACTTCTTATCATCATAATGGACGATCTCAAAACTGCTCGAAATGCGGCACCGGAATCTCCTCCACAACGTTTGTTTAACATTTCCGAAATTTCTTCAATTGATCACGACTAATTCAAAGGCAGCGTTAAGTGATAATTCAGATCATGTACTCGTCACATGGGACGGACCAGATGATCCTCAAGATCCATTCAACTGGCCCCTAAGGAAGAAATTGCTGGTGATTGCATTAGCACTTTTTGCCAGCTTTATCTCGTCTATGAATGGTACCATCATCTCAGTTGCCCACAATCCCATCAATGAAGAATTTGGCATCTCCGACGCGAAATTTCCTAATTCATACTGGCCGATTGCGTCTTGGGGAGTAGGGGGATCTTTATTCTCGCTCATCTTGTTTCCTGTCATGGAAGATTTCGGAATTCGACCCGTTTTTCTCATCACCTACTTTTTTTTCATCTGCTCCCTCATCCCCATCGGTTTGGCTCAAAATTTTACAACACTCATAGTGGTTCGGTTTTTTAGCGGAGGCTGTGTTCAGCTGCTAAGCAACGCCGTCGCGGGTATCATCAAATGTTTTTCAAGATGATCGAGCTAGGAGTGTACCCATAAGTCTCTATGTCACAACATATCTTGTTTCAACAAGTCTGGGCCCAGTGATTGGTTCTGTCATACTTCAATATCTTTCTTGGCGCTGGATAGGTTATATTGAATTAATTTGGACCGCCGCCTTTTTCCCAATCTTCGTCATCGGCCTCCCTGAAAGCCGCGGATCGGCCATATTGCTTGCCAAAGCTAAACAACTACGTCGGGAAGGAAAGGAGGCATACACGGAAGAAGAGCTACATCGAATACCATTGCATCGAGTTGTCGTCAATAGCGTGCAACGGCCCTTGTATATGCTTTTCACGGAATCCGTGGTTTTTGTGGCTACTCTTTGGGCTGCATTTAGTCTTGGAACAATCTACCTCTTTACTCAATCTGTCGAGCAGGTTTATGGACAACTCTATGGTTGGAACTCCCTACAAGCAGGATATGTCCAAGTTGCTATTGCCGTCGGTGAGGTATTTGGATGTGGACTTTGTATGTACACCAATCGCTGGTACTACGATTCCGCTGTTCGAAATACCGAAGTTCCTGGTACACCTATCCCTGAGGCTAGATTGTATCCATCAGTCATTGGAGGGTTCTTGGGTGTCACGGGTGGAATGTTTTTGTATGGGTGGACATCAGTTTCTGCCATACATTGGATGGTACCCACCATTGGACTGGCAATGGTGGGCTTTGGGACAACCGCCATCATAGTAAGCAATGCAAACTATCTTGTCGATGCATATAGCAAGTATGCAGCAAGCGCTCTCGGAGCTGTTGGCTTGGTCGAAAACGCCGCCCTCGCGTTCATTCCACTTGCTTCAGCATCTATGTACACGGATCTCAGATTTCAATGGGCTAGCTCACTTCTCGCGTTCTTATCTTTGGCGCTTGTTGCTACCCCATTCGCGGTCTTCAAATGGGGTAAACAGATCAGATCTCGCAGCCCATTCATGAAGGAGGCCATCATTGAACGGCGTCAAGCAGTTTTACAGCAGCCACTGCGTGTCTGAACTAATTATGCAATAAAGTTCTCCTCGCTGTCTGCGTAGGGGAATCTGAAAATTACTTCGAAGGCTTAGAATATCAGCCTGTTGATTTATCTCACACCAATTATTGACCCCCATAGAATGCAAGATTTTTCTCTCGTCTCATTTGTCGCATATTTGGATTCTTTTTAACATTATTATCTGTCAATAGTCGATATTAGACACACTACAATTTCTTGAAGTTTCTTTATATTAATATATTTATAATACATTGATTTATAAGGAATATTTTACTATTTTAGACCCGATGTAGATACGAGTAAGGTACTTTGATCGGTACACCGTCAACCAGAGTCTATTGACCCTTTTGCGGGACTATTCCATCATGCAAAAAGTACCCTCCAATTCTCGCGCTGCTGCTCGAAAAGTTGTACATCGTTCAAAATACTCACTCTTGCTATCTTTTATCCAGAATTTATGACTCAATACTTTGTTTGTGCCTGTATTTGGGACAACAGAAATTGGCTGAGTGCTATCAAGTTTGGATAGTTCCACGTGATGGCTGACAACATTTTGAGACCTGTCAGATTCGCTAATTGATTCCGCATTAGAACAGCCATCAACGAGTCGAATCCGATGTCCTGTAAAGGAACATCGGCTGATGTGAAGTTGTGAACCCTAATGCTTTAGCAACCGTTTCTTGAACCATAGCCAACACGATTTTAGCATGTTCCTCAGGACGCGAATTGATTAACACCTTGCGCAGATTCCCATTTCGTTTGTCTTTTTGCGAAGATTTTGCGCTATCACCTGTGCTGTTATTTTGCTGGTTTAGTAGAGAGCGATAGAATGGCGGTATTGCATTCTTCTCATCCCCACTTTCCTCCTCTAAGTAGGCCCGGAGACGTTCTGGGTCGAGGGCTGCTGCAACAGTGAGTGCGCGGCCACTGTATACCGCCTGCTGGAATAACTCCAGTCCCTCTTCTGATTTCAAAGGGTCGAGTCCAAATTTGGCGAGATGTGTAAGTGTTGTTCTCCCTGTAAGCTTGACTGCCATTCCATCTCCACCCCAAACACTATATGCTATTGAAGTAGCTGGTAAACCTTGAGCGCGACGCAGGTGAGCAAGTGCATCGAGGAATGTGTTTGCCGCCGCATAATTCCCCAATCCTGGCATACCCAAAACACCAGAAATGGACGAGAAACCGTCATGAAAAGGTCCAACTCCTTCATATGTCGAGTTAGCTGATGTAGATACCAGGCACCATCCACTTTAGGTGCAAACACGGTCGCACACCGAAAATGCAAATTATCTTATAATAAACGGTTTTTTCGCCTAACCCTGCGTCCCTAAGGTATATTAAAAGTAGAGTAATGTAATAATTAAACTTCACTTCTACTCTCTTATCCACACCCCCCTCCGAACAATGTCGTTGAGAGTCTCGGCATCCCAGATGCTCGCTTGATACTGACTAATCGGGTAGTGTCATGATGGCCATGTATGCCGCCAAACAAAATATGGAGCAAAAATGAAAGGGAAAAACAGAACATACAACAGTGGGGATTCGCTGGTGGTCACCCACCCAACTACTAATCCACCGATCTGAAGCTTGTGTATGGCAGAGCGGACGGGATGCCCAATTCTCTTCAGTCTATGGTCGTATGTGTGAGAATTGTGGTTTTGTGAGACTATGTTGAAATTGAGATCATTGGCGTATCTGGCGCTAGACGCTTGATTAGGTTTAGCGCCATTTTCCTCCTGCCTGGAGCTTCATTTGACTTCACTTTCACCCTTGACGTGACATTTTCAAACTTCTAAAAAGTTTTTTGTTCTTCATTCTTCTTCTGTCTATACAACTGTCGTCTCAAGTTATTCGTCCCTTCACAATCATCTTAACAAACCTAGTATATATTCTCGAAGGTCTGGAATTCGTCTTCTGCAACATTCATTGGTTTCCAACCCAGGGTATAGTATCTATAGGTGTTATCTCTCACATGGTGAGTTTCTGTATTGGTTTGTGGCTTGGGATTTTGTTTTGTTGAGACAGTGAGTTCCTCCCTTTGAGAATGATGATTCTGAAATGACAATGGAAATGGAAAATTGGAGGTCGTCTGAAGTTTGGCTACTAAAGTTGTTGTACCTAGCATCACTTCAGCTTCACTTCAAGTCTCTCATCCGAACTTCTGATCTAGTCTCCCTTTCACACACCTCAAGCTTCAATATCGGCTGCGAGACATTGAAAAGTACTGTCAATAGTATTCTTATCATCAAGAAGTCGACGCCAGGATATCGTCATTATGGCTGTCGCGGCTTCAATCTGTGGTGATGCTGATGAGCATGAAGTAAGTTTTCTTTGGTCTCATAAGAGAAATACTTCACTGACATTTATCTTGCAGAATACTATCATCGATATCGAAGAAATCCAGGCGCATGGTAAGCTCCCAATCGCTCTTTGCTTGTCTGCAATTCTGAGCACTAATTAAATCAGGTATCTCTGCTGCGGATATCACAAAATTGAGATCCAATGGTATTCATACTGTCGGAGTAAGAAAATTCCTTTCCGTCATGAACGGCTAATTGAAGAACTGATATCTGACCTCGCTTCAGACGCTTATTGGCACAATGAACCGAAAATTGGTCAGAATCAAGGGTTTCTCCGACATAAAGGTCGAGAAGGTTAAGGAAGCTGCAAAGAAAGTAGCCGTAAGTATCAATTCTGATAGATTTCTGCCCCATCTAAAATTCTAACATGGGGCAGGGTCCTAGCACTGGCGGACAATTCGTCACTGCCGCTGAGCATGGCCACTTCCGAAAGAAGTGTATCCGAATTTCCACTGGTAGCAAGCAGTTGGATGCTTGTTTAAACGGGTGGGTCGAGCTTCCATGTGCCATTTGAATGGGAAAGACTGACTTTTGAGCAGTGGCTTCCAAACTATGAGCATTAGTGAGGTATTTGGAGAATTCAGTGAGTTGACAGAGAACTTTGAGAGTTTTATTTTGCTAAGAATTCGCAGGATGTGGCAAAACTCAATTGGCACATACGCTGGCCGTTATTGCTCAACTTCCCAAAGAGATGGGCGGAGCCGAGGGGAAGGTGGCATACATTGGTAGAAAACTGACAAATTTGACACTGGAATGAACAGCTTGCTAACATTATCATTGTACAGACACTGAAGGTACATTTCGTCCAGAAAGAATTGCGGAGATTGCAGAGCGATTCGGTGTCGACCCTGATCAAGCACTTGAGAATATCGTCTATGCTCGAGCGCAGAACACCGAGGTATGCCCCTAAATTCCTTGAACTTGGATCGTACATTCGACTGACCATGCTCAGATGCAACAGGAGATGCTTGAGGGCCTTGCCCAAAACTTCGCCACCGATGAATATCGTCTTCTTATCATTGATAGCATCATGGCTCTGTATCGCAGCGACTTTATTGGACGAGGTGAATTGTCCGAACGACAGAGTGCCCTCAATGCCTTTCTTCGTAGAGCTACACAAATGGCGGAGGAATTCAATCTTGTTATCTTTATGGTATGCTATCACTTCCATACAGACAATTTAAACTAACTCTATTCAGACCAATCAAGTCATGTCAGATCCAGGTGCCAGTGCCCTTTTTGCTGGAGCTGATGGGCGTAAGCCTGCTGGAGGACATATTCTTGCACATGCATCAACAACTAGAATCCTTCTTAGAAAAGGTCGGGGAGAGGAACGTGTTGCCAAAATTGTAGATTCTCCTGGTAGGTCATTTTTCTGTCTTCTCCTAGACACTTGTACTAACTGAGAAATCAGATTGTCCGGAACGTGAAGCAACATATATAATTACCACCGGCGGTATCAATGACCCAGAAAAGGCCTGATACTGTACGTTCATCTTTCAGCCTCGACGTCAGACGTACACAGGTACATATACCACATACACCACATATTACGGCCTTGAATTATCGGATACCATATATCATCATTGCTTTGGGTGGGCGTAAAAGTATGGAAAGATTAAATGGATAAACACTGGCATCTTTTAACGTACTTTAATTGCATATCAGAGGGAGAAGCGAGAAGCGAGGAGCGAGGAGCGAGGAGTGAGGAGTGCTGGCGTTTGCTCTGGTTCATGATGTACCCGTAGGTAGCTTAGCGTCCTTCGATTAGATATAGACCCCTGCCAATTATTTTTGCTTCAAAAAAAGTTCCCAAAGCCAAGTTCAATTGAATACCTTACTAGTAATCAACTTCGATATTATTTCGTGCTCAAAATCTAGAATTCTATCACGCATGCACGCATGATTCTAGGTATAAAATACAATATGTCGAAAGTGCCAACAACCATAGGTGACAACTATACTGTCCTTCCTATCGCAATTCCCTCTACATCCGCATACCCCGTCACCACAACACATCACATATATCTACGACAGCATTCTCCTAAGATTTCGACCGAGAATGATTCGCGGAGTCTCTTTGCGACAAACCTACCTATAGATTCCACAGATGTCCATATTCGAAGCATATTCGCAGCATTAATAGGCGTAGGACGAGTTGAAGATGTACGATTTGATGGAGAAAAGGAAGATGTTACTGCGCAGAAACAAATCGAAACTATTTCGCAGAGCAAGAAAAGGAAGAGAGGAAGTGGAGTCGAAATTGATACGAGTTTACCACAAGTATGGGATAGACAACTGCGCATTAAGGGGAGGACAGCTGTGGTATTACTGGTAGATGAGAAGAGTGTGGAATCGGTCCTAAAAGCTGCACGAAAAACTTCCAAATCAGGAAAAGAATCAAAATACCCGGTTTGGGGCGCAGGTACAGAAGGCAAAGTGCCCGCCCTGGGTAGTGCGCGCTATGCTAAGAGACAGGAATTACGATTCCCTGATAAACTAGCCGTACAGAGGAGTGTTGACGGTTTTATGACGAACTTTAATAGTAAAGAAGAGGAGAGGGAGAGGGAAAGGAAGAGATTGAGGAATGTACCGGATGAGGATGGATTTGTGACGGTAGTGAGGGGTGGAAGGACGGGTCCAGCGAGAAGTGAGGCGGCGGAGGAAAAGAGGAGAGAGATGGCCGAGAAAGAGGAGAGAAGGAGGAAGGAGTTGGAAGATGCGGGATTCTATAGGTGGCAGGGACGAGAGAAGAGAAAGAAGGAGGTCGGTGAGCTGGTCAAGAGGTTTGAGGAGGATAGGAAGAGGGTGGAAGGCATGCGAGAGAAAAGAGGAAGATTCAGACCTGAGAGGTGATGAAATCTTGAGATGGAATGATCTCCGCTCATAAGGTATGCGCGACAATCTCTCTGCTTTCTTGTCCACTTCCAATTACTTTTTCCTGATGACACCGCGGGGCCATAAAAGCATGTTCTCCCATCAGGCCAATTCCTGGTGGCGTCGAACATGCAATGACTACAAAAACCGCATTAAAAAATCTTCTCAACATTGTCTGATAATTTGCATACTACAATCATCCTACTTATAACTCAACTCTTTTTGCATTTGCCAATTTACTGATTTCTTGGCTCGAACACAGGTTTATCTTCTAGTGTAAGCCTCATACCTTTAATCTCACTTCTTTGTTTTGAAGGCCGGATCATCAAGTCTCATATCTTTCTAAACAATACTCTGTGAGATTTACACTAGCAAATAGTCCTAAGCCTAAGACCATAAGCTTGGTCAAAGACCCTGTTACCTCTAATGTCAAAATTCCAACAATGAAATACAAAGCCTTGGTCTCTGTTTCTTCGGTCATTGTTCATTCATTGTCCATTCATTGTCCATTCATTGTCCATTTTTCAAAGACGCTTGGGTGTTGAAATATACAACATAATGACCTCTTCAACAGCTAGAAACACTGAACCAGTGCAAGAACTAAATTATTTATAGAATATATTGAACATATATAAAATATATTGAACATAATGATCTTAGGTACTGAACAAATCAACCTTGAGCCTTTATTTTTGGCCAATTTTCCAATATTTCGTTCCTCTTCATACATCACCCTCACACTAATCAAGATAATTAACAATCATCATCATAACATCATGTGCCAAAGCACTCACACATATTACTCCTGCTCCCACTGGGGCCAGCGAAGGATTTCTGACCCCTGCCAATGGGCAATCAACAACTCAGTGAAGCACGGCTGCTTCAACACCACGGACCCAGAAGGAGTCGATGTATTCGACTACTCATGTCCCTCCTGTAAGTATAGGGAGACTTGTGGAATCACATCCACATCGATCACACACGTGGACATGAACAACAACCTAAGACCGCTCACGAGAGAAAGCATCGAGAAAAGTCGAAAAGAGGCAAAGGCATTCGAGGAACAAACAGGTGAGCTGAAAACAAAATTGGAGGAGCAGTTCGCTGACCTTTCAAAGGCGGTATCATCGATACTGGAGACCAAAAGGAAAATGGTAAGTAGATTACCTTCCAACGAGAGGAAAGACCGTTTTGAGCAAGAACTCAAGAACATGCAAGATGAGCATGAAGAGAGGTTGAAGAGGTTGAAAGAGGAGATTTCTTGGAGGATCGATGACATGGAGAGCGAAGAGATGGAGATCGACCTTCGTGACAGGGAAAAGGGGGGATGAAACGAGTCTTGCGTGATCGCACGAGACTTGGCATCTTCTCGTTTTCTCACTCCAAGATTCGTGTTCGGTTCGTCTGGATCCAGGTAAGTTCCAAGAAGCTTTTGACTTCATACGCAAAATACGCTCGAATTAAACCAAAAAAAAAGTGATTTCTTTAACTCACTTTGAAGAGCTACTTTACCCATCATTAACCCAACCATCACTGGACCAACCATCAACCATCATTGAACAAATTTCAAATAAATAAATAGTACTTAATAACCAATTAAATATAAATTAAACAAACATTATCTATATGAAATCCAAAATGAATGCCAAGTGATAGGTAAACATAAACTAACCCAGTGAATAAAAATATAGCGTAAAACTTGAGAGGCAAGAGGGCAAAGATCGATGTCCTATCGATACAAATCTAGGAGTGCATACTTATTGTGGTAACGTAACCATAGTGTGGTATAGTGTGTATCTCTGATTCCACATTGATTCTACCCTTTAAAAGGTTATCCTCTGAAGATGGTCAAGTACACTAAGGTGCCCAAGTTTCCCGATATACATATAATAACGAATAGTTTCGAACATAGGGGGGGAATATCACAATCTTATTGATTAGCCACAATGTTTTCCTTTGTTGAAGAAACAACCCTACATGCAAAAAAACATACCCTTGAATATATTTATCTATTTATATAGCAGAAACTTCTCGAGCATCATTACAATCCTGCTTAAAATATACAATAGGGCCCCAACTTCCCCCTCTTCATGGACTAGACTCCCCCTCCATTATATTATAGCTCTAAATATTACATTACATTTGATTTTTTTAGAAAAACATCCTGATTTGAAAGGTAAAGCATACCGGTGCCTTGCCTCATGGCATGGCGATTAGGAAGTGTCACGCCAGATTCTCTGAAATAGCCCGACTCGTTTACAGTAGGGGGATTCAAGGAGGAGCAACGTTTTTGTTTTCTATTTGTTTTCTTATTTCTTTGTCTGTTGCTTTGTCTGTTGCTTTGTTTGTTGCTTTATTGTTCCTGGATGAAGTGCTTTATTTAGATCGAGTAGGAGGGAGACAAAAAGGGGGAAAGTAAAAATATGTTACCATATTGATATTGTTGGTGAAGCGACTTTCCCATGAATGAAAACATCACCACTGCAAGATTCATTCACTCACTCAAACTTCACTTCCTCCCCTCACTTTGCTTCCTCCCTTCCCCAATCACAACACTTCCTCAACAAAATAAAAGTTTTGTTGCATATCTACAAATTCAATATCTCGAGATATCACCCCCAGAGGCTCTTCTACACCACAATGAAAAGCCTCATATTGAATTATTTGACTCTAGGTATCCAATCCATCCATCTATACAAGTGGTGAGGTGAGAAGAAGAAAGTTGGAGATGCCCGATGTAGAGATGTCCTGATCCAAAGATTTCAGTCTCTGGATTTCATTTCCATTCACTGCTCTAAAGGCTTCACTTCAACACACTTTCCCCTGAAACCCCCAATGATCTCGCTCTTACTCACCCAATCATTATCCCCTCAAATGTTTTGTTGCATATCTACAGATTTGAGATCTCTGAATATCTCTTTCAAAAGATCTTTTATACCAAAATGAAAAACTTCATATTCCTTGATTCTGATCTTCTTGACCAAGAGATGAAGAGAATAGAGTTGAGGCCTTCCCTCAACATTATTCCTTGATATTCAACTCATCTCTATCTTTGTCTGCCTATTTGATATTTCATTTCACTCCCCCTTCACTCCATTTCAATCCACCCCCACCTCCAATCACATCGCCTCTCCAGAAGTTTGGTTGCATATCTGGGATATTTTGTAAACAAAAGAAACTCACTTCAACAATACTTCAAATGATTCACTCTTCACATTCAGGCTTCCTCCGATATTTCCCGATGCCGATATCGGTAAATCTCGGAACCGAGTGATTGACTTTTCAATGATGAGTGTGATTGTGTTTCCCGGGCCCAGTAAAGCAATATCCAAAGCTTCAATGATCCATTGATCTCTATATAAATAAATGAGGGGCCTAATTACTTCTGCATAAAATCTATACATACAACACCGATTTTCAAAGTTCCATACGAACGCAGTTTCACTCGAGGTTATTATACATATTCCCTCTCAACACCAATCAAAACGCGGACGTGACAGAGCCATCATGCCAATGTCTCAAACCCCAAAAATCATCTTCGTTCTCGGCCCTCCAGGTATAGGAAAAGGTACCCAGTGTACACTCCTCACTCAAATATCAAACCATCGTCATCATATTTGTCATATCAGTATTGGTGATATTTTACGTGATGAGTTGGAAATACCCGATAGTAAATGGGCAGCTATTATTCGAGCGAATATGGCCGAGGGACTGACGGGACCGCCTGAGATGACGGTTTCGATGTTAAAGGAGGCGATGGGACGAAAGAGTGAGGCGATGGGTGGGGAGGGGGCGGAGATGGTATTTATAGTTGATGGTGAGTTTATTTCGCAATGAAATTGTCACAAGGGGAGGGGGGATGTTGCAATATCTCTCAAGATTGCTAATATGAAAACAGGATTCCCACGAAGCATCGACAGAATCGCCCTCTTCGAATCAACAATCTGTTCACCATTACTAGTTCTTTCTCTGGAATGTCCCTTGCATATTCTTCAAGAGAGACTTCTTGCCCGAGCTAAACTTTCTAGTCGGATTGATGATGGCGTTGCTATTATGAATAAACGATTCAATCAACATGTTAGCGCTACTAAACCTGTTGTTGCTCATTATAAAGAGCGAGGTTTGGTTGCTGAGATTGATGCGAGTAGGAGCGTGGAGGCGGTGCATGAGGATATTAGGAAGGCGGTGGGGAGGGTGATCGATGGATGTTGAGAGAGAGGGATAGAGTAGCAGGTCTAGACAGTTTTGCGAGACTTTGAGGAATGACGAGGAAGATGGAGATGCTCTAATGCTCGAATAGAGCAGTATAACGGGGAGATGTGTTATATGATGCCACTTCCATAGTCAAAAATGATCTTGACGTGTATTGAAATCTTGATTGATGTCTCCGAATATGGCACCAAACGCAGTGGCTTCGTGAACACTAGAAGGCTCGATATATATATATCATCATTTGACTAGATTATCTTCTTTCCAGAAGCTTGTAGTGGTAAAAAATATACGTTCCCACCGAAAATAAAGCAACCACACTGCAGCTACACCTTAGGGCTAAAAGGGGATTGCTCCCTCTTTTCTTTGTTTCATATTGCAACATCGTAACGATAGAAAGAAAACTCGCCATTCAACATAGTCAACTTTGAAGAAGGTGATTCTGGGAATATAGATCAGCCACTCCCTTCAGCTATTGATGCATGCCGCGGGGTTTTTTGATATTTTAGAAAGTGCATGAGTATGGGCATTCTCGGTTTGGAGAGCAAGCTCTTCTCTTTCCCTCTGAAAAATGAGCTTGAAACTATTCAGATTTCTCAACACAGTTTAGGAACTCCCAGCACTGTAAAATATTCCTGTCCGGTGATATCTCCTTCCTTGTCTGGAGTTAAAAAGCCGTTGAAGCAGTGAATGGATCGAATCAAACGATTAATGTATTCAATGCCAATCCAGACCTGATTCACTCATTTGCCAAAAAAGAAAACCGTACAATAAAAACGCAACTACCCTTGAACACTTCTCGTCTGAAGATACTTGAAAATGGAGTATGGCCACGTGTCTAGCGTCAAATTAGGCACTCGCACCTCGAGTAAGTTAGGCCACTGGCCGAGGTTTATGTGAATCACCTGGGCATCATCGTCGTCAGATATGAAAACATAGCGATCCACCCAGTTGCTACACGATTTTCCATTTCTTACAACTACAAACATAACGACCCAAACAATCTATCGATCTTTACACAAGCACAATATAATCGACTTGACATCAATACATTCAACACCCAGCAAAACAAAACAAAATCTACTGATTGCACTTGTCTTATCACGAAGATGGAAATCAACATGGAAATCTCACCGCACGCCGATCAATCCGATGTTCATACTCAGGATTCTACTCCGCCTCGTCTTAAAAATCCCATGAAATACCTTCACGGCGCATGCAGTCACAACTATCACGATGATGGTAGGGATATCAGGGACAAGCAATTGGTTTCGTGTTACCAAGATGGCGAACTGGATCCATTCACCATTTTCTTGCTAACTCCTAGGTGGTGTGTAGATTGTTTGGCTCAGCGAGAACTGGCTATTAGGGCTTCTTATTGTGATCGTTTGATGGAGATGGATTCGGTGGAGTTCCCAGTTGGTACGGTGGAGGAGGGTTATGTTCGTGGTGTAAGTTTGGTTATATCTTCCTGGGAATCGATGTCCCAGGTGATTTTGGGCATGAATCATAGATTTGTCAAACGAGTTACTTACTAATGTCTATTAGGTTCACGACGGCCGGATCAGTGCCTTATCCCAATCATTCGAAGATTGCGGAGTACGCCCAGGTGTAGACTCGAGTCCTATTTTTGATGATTTCGACGAGGTTGTAGAGAAATTAAGCAGCATGGGGCTGGGTAATGATAAATCCAACGGGGATAACAAGATCGAAGAAATCGTCCGAGATTTCAACGATCAGATGATGCTTGAAGATGACGAGCTCAAGTACGAAGTGTATTGGCACTTGGCATACATGGAAGGAATGAAAGATGGTTGCTATATGCAAGCACAGATGGAGTACAAAGCACTTACGGTGGACGATCCGGATCGAAGCGAAATGCTTAGGAGAGCTGTGCTATGAGCTGTGCTATGAGCAGTTGACCTAGTGGTTGTGGAAGACTCAGGAGGAATTGTGTAATTCTCTTGCGGGGTCTGTTTTATGTTGGAGTCAGGTCTGAATTCGGAGTTAAATGGGAGCTGAGCATTTTGTATCTGGGGAAATGCCTTGTACACCGACCTTGTCGATTTCACTCGATAGAGTCATGGGCGACGTCCGTGACATGGACGGACTGACGAGACTACTGAAGGGAATGAGGCTAATTTATTATGCGATGTTTGCGCAAGCTGAATTCAGCCATTGGAAGGTTGTTCCTAAAAATGGAACGCATTTTTTTTCTTTTTGAAACCTAGGTAGCACTTTATCGAATATTGACCCAAGCGAGTGACGTTCGAGGTGTTGAATGAAATCTAGGCCTCGTCATCGTGATCGGCGAGTCCATATAGCAAGAGGAGATCTGCCTTGCGAGTGGTAAGATTTGTGTAACTCGACCTTTCTTCAAGAATCCTGGAAGTGCCAGGTAGGAAAGGAAGGTACCTGTAGGAGTGTGCATATGTGATCCGTGGGAGGCTTTGCCCCGAGATTGCTGACGCCCACTGCAGACACGGGATATGTACTCCCATAAGATATAAGACTGAGATGAGTACTCAGACAGGATGTTTGTGATTTAATGTTTGCAGATACGAATATATACATACCAACGACCACGCGTATCGGCACGAAGCTTTCATTTACCAGATTTTACCGTTAGAGTTGTGTGACATTAGCTTTGGTTGGTAGATGAAGGACTGTCGAACTTTTCTAGAAGATGGCCACGGTGACTCCAATCGGGAACCGTGCCACTGTCAGAGCTGCAGGCGTACGGCGTAAAGATATAATTAAACGGAAGCAGTGGCAGGTTAGGGGGAGCATCTTACTACGGAGTAGTCTAGATCTAAATCCTTGAGGTTTATAGGTACTGTAAGTTAGTCGTTTTTGCTTTTTGTCTTCTCAATACTTTCTTTTTATGCACCTTTTACCGTATACGCCATCACGATTCAAGGAATCTCTATCAAGGTATTTTTTGCTTTCTTTTCTTAAGTTTATCATCGCCCATTATTGTTGAAAGATTGAAAGCGTGGGTAATTGAATGGTTGTGTTGGCACATTGCTAAGAAAGTTTATCCTTGCTTAAATATTCATGATCCCCATACAATTCTACTTTTTACGGCTGCTGACTTGCATAATTCCAAAAAGCACCTTGATATCTTGACAAAATTCCCGTGTATAAAAGGTTAACGGGTACAATTGAGGGGGGAAAAGAAACGTGAGCAACTAAATTTTATATGAATTGTTTCACCATTTCTCAATGATTTTTAATCTGATGGTTGTTCCAATCCCAAAACTCTTACAGCACAGTAGACTTAAGGGTCAGAGAACTTTCAACGTTAGCTCTTGTCCGTGAAAATTTGGAATAACCTGGAATCTACATATGTGATGTGATAGAGCGTTACGAAAGCGGAGTCAATCAGATGCTGCACTGATAAGGAAAGGTGGAGAGAGTCTGATGCATGGAATATGCAGGTGTAAAGGTCTTTTTCATCTAAAGCTACTGCAACATCGTGGAGTTATCGCAAACGAAGACATTTCTGTACAACCTTATTGAGCTGATCCTTCTTCTTGAAACAGCATATTGCAGCCTCAGAAAGCCTCATAATACCATCCGTCTATTCGATTAGTTTTCGACACCATGATCCTCTGGAGTCTGTACAAGATGTGATATGCCTATACCGGTTCAGTAGTAGATATCTACTTTCTGCTTTCATACGTGCCCGCGGTATTTTCAGATGGCCCCAGTAGATTCTTCATCGTCATAAACTCATGATCAAATCTACAGCTGTTAAAGTTTTGAAGAGATTAATCAAGAGTGTTCCCATGATGATTACCGAGGAAGGGCTGAAGTTCGGGTTCGGCTTATGGTGCAAAGCTTATGGTGCAAAGAGAAGCAGTGACGATCGAGCAAGGTGGAGAAGCCACGAAGCTTAAAGTGTCCCCAATCCAAAACCCAACCTTTTGTATGTTGGAATATCGGTATCTTGAGCAGTTGAATACCGGTAGAGGTACTGCACCGGTAGTCGAAGATATGAGATAACTTTGGTGTCCTAGATATGCGGTTTTGCTTTGCTTTCCTTCTAACCACCAACTAGAAAGGTATAGATGAAAAGAAGTTATATATGTACGTGAGTGTATTTTCTTCTTGAGTATCAACTAAGACATTAATATCTGGATTTGCCCAATGAAGATTGTACGGAGTATTCCAAATCACGTAAGTATTCCGCCGACGATCTTTTCAAAGTTTATGAATTGTCGTATATTAAATGATTGATTATTGTCAAAGTCTTTACTCAACTGTTGATAACTTGATACCGCCAATACTGAGTCGTACTCATGCCGCCAGAAAAGATAAAAACTGCGGGTACCCTATACCTATTCCATAGATCATGATATATGATGAATACAAATGGAGTATCCATGGGTTTTATATTAGTTCTCGGAGTTTTAGACTTTGTGACGACATAAATAGATTACTCAAATGTTGATACTACTACTCTGGTACTACCTACGGAGTAGACCAGGAGCTTGATTTCCAAGTTGAGGCAGTCTACCGCAACCTTGGTACAAGCCTCAACGGGTATTTATGCTATATATATTGTTGCATGATTTTGGTTGTTTGTTTGGCCATCCATCCAACTCTTATTTAGTTCGTCGAGTATGTGTTTTCGAGCTTAAAATTTGGATGTAACCAGCGGGTAAGGGTTATCTCGAGAATCAAATCTGATCAATCAAACAATCTGACTACTGTACTCTTACAAAGACGTTGCCCGCCATAATGAACTTTACTCCCCTGTAGAGAGGCGTTTTGTACCCCGTACTCTTGAATGTATCCGTTTGGGATTGCCTAAAATAATGCTAAGCCTTCCCCAGGAATCCTTTTAATCAATTGTCAGCTTCAGCTCTGACAACTGAGCCCTCAACAGACATAATTTGTAGCCATATAGTCATATAGTCATATATCTTATGTATCTACCCTTCAATAGATACTTATTATATACATACTCACTTATCTCCGAGAGTGCCCCGGACGTCGGATCATCATTCTATACAGTACCTAGTAATACTAGAAGCAAGCAACACGAATATACTTTACTGGAGTGGGTGTGGAATAGCAACTGCCATTGCCACAGCTACATTACACCCAGATCCTTATATCGAATCTTACTCCATCACAATCATATCACTCCACCAGCTAGCTCTCTTTTTCGTCACCAAATTCTAATTCAATCAAACTTATCAAAGCAACCGCCAATAACCCGATAGTTTGGTAACTTTCTTGACTACTCCATAATCTATTAATTCTTTTTTATCTTTTCATCCCATGATTCCCATGATTCCCATCTAGGTTCTACAGTCTATTTAGTGTCTAGTACGTAGGCTACTACTTACTACCTACCTAGGTACTCCAGAGTCCATACTTTTCCTCCTATTTCTCCACCTTACCCTTACCCTACCCTTACTCTTCCTTACCCAGGTCCCACGTCCTCAAATGAAAAGCATGCACCCCCTGAATGTTTGACATTTTTACTCCGTTACAGTAGTGTACACACTCAACACTTAACACACTTTACCCAAAAAAAATCGCTTCAGGATCTTGTCGTTACAGGGGTAAATCCTAGACTTTTCTAGTTCCTCCCGCTGGTTCCTCGATGAAAAAAGAGTACAAATCTATCTGACACCACCACCTTGATGCAACCTTAGTAACTCTTACTTATTACCTAGGTATATTCTTCTTTCCCTGGATTGGACCTTTCAAGTTTCAATTCATCTATAATTCTCTTTGGGATATGAAAAGGTCTCTCCATGAATATCATAATATTATATTTTCAACGAAACACATCACAAACATCTTTTTAACTTGTATTATTAATAAAACGGAAATCGTTACAGTTACAGTTACAGTACTCGTACCGGTACATTTCAAAAGTTTTGCCCCCGGATTTTCTATTCTATAGACTGTTATTGGTTATTTCCTTCTCGGAAGTTTCATTTGGATCTCTCTCTTGAGTCTGGATCTTGGTTCATTCAGGTACGCTACGCTCCAAAAAAACATGTTCCATTTCAATCACCACCACCATCACCACCACCATCACCACCACCACCACTCTTTTCCATTTTGTGAGTATGTATTCAATTTGGGAGGTTACTTCTAGATGTATATGATTGATGTTTCCTCCCAATTTGTTCTTCCAAGTCTGAAGTTTTTTCATAAGTCTTCCTTCTTGGGTACTTCACACAGTGTCAAGTCTCCAGCTTTTAATCTGTATGTGATTCAAGGTGGATGGACTGCCTTAACTGTATCTTACCCCGAGTCAGTTCTCGCGCATTGACAGCCTACACGAGCCCCTTCTAAATAAACTTGTATAGTCCTACATGTTCACTCATCTAGATTATCATATGTTTTCGTCCTGTGGACATATTTTTGCTTATACTGACCAAGATCAAAAGTCCTTGAATACAAGGACTTCCATAGATTCGAAACCTTAGCCTCAATGCCCTTTCTGATCTGATCCAATTCATCACAGTCGTTCGACTCACCCTATCCTATCTGACGACTTTCTTATCCGCTGCTACTTTTGCTGGCCATAAATAGACAATTTGGGAGACCAATTGGGGAGGATTAAGGATATATCAACTGTGTCTAATCGAATATTAATTATGTCTTCACAGCTGGCGCAACAATCTGCGCGAGTGGATAGCTACAGTCCACGAGTCTCTCGATCAACCAGCGTTTCAAGCGATAGACCTTCGACGGGTAGCACATATACCGGCCTACTTTCCCCGCCTCTTTCAACTTCGCCAGAACCAGTCTACATCGCTCATTCAGCAGCTTCACAAATCATTACGAATGACCACGACAGCAAAGCGGATGCTTGGCTTGACCAACATGGGATTGAGCCCTCGGGGGAGACGGCATCGGTATCACCTGCTGCTTTGAAACTTGTCAACAAATTTCTTGATCAGCTTGTGTTCAATTTTCTCTCCGTATCGAAATCAACTTCATTGGTTTCATTACGCGCAGCTGTTACTGAGGTACTGAAGCCAAAACTTGCAAGAGATGCGGTCAGCGGAGCGGAAGATGAGCTTCGAGAATACTTGGGTGGAAGCGAAGACGACGAATTATTGTCATCGGAGAGAGAAGGCCAATCGAGTCGAGATTGGGACCTTGAACTGGTGTGGAAACGCACGAGACTGAGATGTATGGTTTATTCATCATTAGGGGATATGGAAGAAGAAGATGAGGATCGCTACACATCCCAAGAGCATCTCAATGGTTACTTGCAATCTGGGGACCGTGAAAATGAATCTGGAATCGTCTCTCCCACTGTTGCTATCTTCCTAACGTCCATATTGGAATTTATGGGTGAACAAATATTAATTGTGGGAGGTCAAGCGGCGTATAATCGACTTCGCATGAAATATGAGAAGGAGGAGCGAGATGGCGCAATTAGACAAACTGACATTGCAGAACGTGTGATCGTAGAGGAGTCTGATATGGAGCGAGTCGCATTAGATCGAACATTGGGGAAGCTTTGGAGAGGTTGGAAGAGGCAAGTCCGCGCGAATTCGAGAGACGCAACGGATAATCTAGCACAGCCTCTTTTGTCACTATCCCAAGTGGCCAGCATCTCTCCCAGTGATGGCGAGAAGTCACAAAAGTCAGTATTGGACACATTGGCCGAAGACGAACAGGCTGCCATCATCCCTTTGCCAATGTCCGTGGATGATGTTAGAGAAATCGAGATACCAGGACTAGCCCCACAAAGCGATGATGGAGATGATGAGGCGGCTACAGAGACTGGAGAGCTTTCAATAACTCGGCGACCTAAAAGTATGGTGGTTTTTACCAATGCGTTGCATAATCTACCTACGCCTAATTCTTCGCAGCCACCAACTCCCATTTTCCTGGCTTCCCCTTTGAAATCGAGAAAACGTGCAAACTCATTACCACCTCCCAACCCATCTACAGCCACAGCCCTTTTATCCCGAGGTTTAAAGGAAGCAATCTCGAGCCAGGATGATGCTGTCAGTCCGACCCAAAGTGGAGCCCCGGTTTTAAATGGCACGATCACACCCGCAGAATCGGCTAAAGATACAGGGGAAGAAGTTGGGGAAGTTTCAAATAAAGAAAAGAGTGCTCTATCTGAATCGAAGCACAAGGAAGCGGATGATGCCGTTGAGTTTGATGATGACATGAGTAAGGATACAGATTCTGATTATGACTTTGTCGAAGAAGAACCGCAAATTATGACTTCCTCGCGCATCTCTTTCGGTGGTCGAGTTTCTCCTGATGACAAAGATTCGTCTTCACGCTCTAGCATACACTCTGGTATTCAAGCAAGTATACATTCCTTGCGCCTCATTGATGTTAACACACCGAAGAGTCCTACAATAAGGTCGCGCAAGAACTCCTTTGATGCAACGGATTACGTTCCTGGGCGAGGTGTCTCGATATCTCGACCTATTAGTTTACATTCACCTATTATCTCAGAACTGTCGTCTCGAGGAACAAGCCCACACATGAGAAGCTCGAATAGTTCTCCATTGGCTCGGACTGGCTCCAACTTGAGCTCAATGCCACTCAACGCAAACGCCGACTCAATATCCGAGGTGGATGAGAAAGAGGTAGCCGGCGACGAGTCTCCTTTAACTGCTGTACCATCAGAGCTTGCAGCTGCAATGCAAGGCGTTGATGTAGACCCCAGTCCTACGTCTCAAAATTATCCTATCTTCAAACCCACCGCTTCCAAATCAGCACCATTCGTGCTCGCTGCTCCACCTACCCCACAGAACTACCGAGAAAACGTGAAAGGATCGGTCAGGCAGCAAGCCAACAAGGACCAATCATCAAGTGGTCTCTCAAATCCAAAAGTTCGAGGAAGTGAACAAGATGCTCAAATGACACAGCAGGGGTTAAAGACTATCCCTCGTTCATCTTCGGTGCGCCGTAATTCACCTCCACGCTCTGTGGGCGAGGATGTTTCACGCAAAGCCATACCTGAAACACAGTCCAAAGTATATCGCCCATCTTATACAAATAGCTCTCGTGTCGAACGGCGGGCATCCGAAGAAAGTGGTGTTTCGACGATGAGTAGTGTAGGTTCGAAGTCATTCGAAGAATTGATTAAAGGAGACGAGACTATCCAATACACATTAACACCGCAGAACATGAGGGATATTGAAAACCCGGACTCTCCTTTGAGTTCAACAGCCATACCTGTCCCTCGACCTACTACAGGCCGATCGTCAGTTGGCAAGCATACTGGATTGAACTCACACCCCACTAGTGATATCCCAAGGAATCTTGGTTCCTTGAAAGGCTCCGGCCACCCTTCCACAAGCAGTAGTCGATTTCGACCTAGTGCCTCACAACCAAGAGATGCCAAAACCGATCGAGATTCACTTGGAGATTTTTCCGATTTCATACGATCTACAGGACCTGCAATACCTTATAAAAAGGAAGAAATTCACTCGCGATCAAATTCAAGCGCCGCCAGTGAGATTGCTCGACCACCCATTGTCGGTAATTTCCACAAAGGAACCAATGGAATTCCAAGAAACGTCAGTAGCTCAATAACTCGTGTGGGTCCCGTTGCCTCTCTTCCGACACGTGCAGCATCAACCGCAGGACGATCTGGAAAGCCAAATAAATTACAAGCCCGCGATGCCACAGTAGGCAGAGACTCCATCACAGATCTCATCGATTTTGTAAGGGCCGGTCCTGACGAGGTTGGTGGTCATCGTATACCTCGAACTGTTGCTCCATTCAGAAGTACCATGGATTCCGATCAAATGTCTAGTTTTGCCGGTGGTAAAGCTATAGATGCATCTCTACCTGATTCTAGATATAGTCAAGCTTCTACCCACGCATCCACAAATCATTCATCATCAATCACTTCGCAGACCGGACTCCTGAACAGCTCGCACAGGGCCAACAAGGCAATACCTACACACAGCGGGATGAATTTCGATGATGAAGAAGAGATGATGCCGAAACGAAAGACACGAAAAGTGAAGGATCCATATGCCATTGACGTGAGTGATGAAGAGGATGATGAGTTTGAGTCTTCCTTCAGACCGGCGCCCATAAAAGAAGAATCCTTAGCCGACTTCCTTCGAAATGTACCTCCACCACCCTCACCGAAGATGACAGCCTCCGCTTTCGCCGAAGGTTCTAAGCCGCCTAAGAAGAAGCCAAGTTTTTCCTCACGTTTCAGTCGAAGTGGCTCCACTTCTCAAATTCAACCGGCCAAAATATCGCAATCTTCGACATCCCGCACAACAGCACCAAAACATATTCCTCTTGCTTCAATCAATCCTCAATCCAGTGCTTCTTCCTCTGTTGGTAGTATTCAAGGAAACTATTCTCAGAATCCCGAGCTTCCTAGAGCAACCCCAAGCTCGAATGTTAATCGCAAGCCGTATGAATCTCGCGATCCTGCTCCCTTTAAATACAGATCCCAGACCAGCGATCTCGCGGATTTTCTACGACACTCGGAACCACCCGCACAAATGGAACCCAAACCTTTCGTTCACGCCAAGGAGGAGACGACATTTGCAAGCCGATTCTTTGGCCGCCGAAAGAAGAGCACTGCTGGGTATTAAACAAACACAGAAGGCACTCCTTTGAATATTTATTCTACGACATAACGTTTATCATCAACCTTCAACCTTCAATCAAAATATACTTTTACATTGTTTATCCGGGAGATGGACATTTATTTATTTTGCGGAATCAATTTTTCCGAAAAAAAAATCTTAACTCTTTCTGGTCTTTTTGAGGATGATTTTTACATACGAATTTTATTTCATTCATTCATCTGTCAATACGCATTTGGGGGGATTTTGTTTCTGCTTGCTTGATTTTTTATAGATACCACGCTGAGCTTGAATGTTGGCTTGATTTCCCAATTGAAATGGGAGAGGGGAGAAGAGGAGAAGAGGCTTTTTTACATTTTATTAACCCGTTGAATATACAAATTTGGGAAACGAACTTTATTGCCTTCACGAGAGGATGTAGTTCACTTTATGGGGATCGAGTGCCTCGAGGGTGGTTTGGAGATTGTTTCTTCGGATTGGGGTATATGGGAATGATGGATGGGCGGATGGATGGATGGATGATGGGGAGTTGGAAATATATTTAGAGGAGATGTTGGATGGATGAATTTGAATGTTAGCGATTCGGTAGTTTTGCATGGAGATATTCAATGAATTTGAATGATATGAGAATTGGGTTCTTGATGTGTAGTGGATGGATTTACTGTTTGTGATGTATGTGAAATGCGTGAGAGTGCGAGTGAGTGAGAGGGAGAGGGAGAGGGAGGGAAAAATTGGAGATGCGAAATAAATATATGGCTAGTGTCACAAGAATTTCGTTTTCTCAATGACCTTACAGGTAGATTACAAATTTAGGAACTTCTAAGCAGTAAGTCTCTTGATCTTTCTCACGGAAAAAGATGCACAAAGTGGGAGAAGATTTAATTGAACTATGTGTAGAATAGCTGAGAATCTTCACAGAAAGTTTCTTCCATTCGTCGTGAGATTGAGAGGTCAGATCTCAGAAGCCTTTTATGTTTCCGACAATTCCGTCGCAATTTCATTGCACCAGCTTCTCCCGAAGAAATCGGTCACTTGGACTTTGTGGTGGCCCATTCGCATACACCTTCCTCATATCAGTAAATGGTGTTTGGTTTCCTCCATCTTCCCCCCCTTCTGGACTGGCGCAATAGCTCCAATGGCGGATCTTTCCTTGCATGCTTGAGTTTCCAAAAATAATGGCCCATTATATATCCTCTGCCAACTCGATCGACGATATTCTAGTATCCTATCGCCAGCTTGCACACACCATATTCATTCCTTCTTCGCTCGCTGACGTGTTTTTCTTTTCGTAGTCGAATGGTCTCAAAGTAGAGGCTTGGTCGACGTGCGAGTACGAAGCTCGGTCTATTGTATGTTAGTTTAGTGGAAGTAGACGAAAGAGAGACAGCAGGAAATGACGCACTAGTGGTTTTTGAATGCAGATATTGGTACCAAGACTGCAATATCGAATTGCTGAGGACAAGTCCTGAAAGTATCAGTGTCCAAAGATGGTGCGGCATGCAATATAGTCGAGATACTGGACTAGCGTTTTCTAGAGTTGAGTCACGGCTCTCGTTCCGAAGAGGAATGTAGTGATGGTATGCTGGAGAGAGTATTCGTGCTTCGTAGAGGAGATAGACACTTTCGGAATCTGCTTCATGCTGATAAAAAGTCAGTTAGTTATCGGAGCTTGTATATGTGTGACCTTGACTTGCCTGTGTACAAGTATTTTCTCTCTCCCCTCCTTATATCTCTCAGATCTTGTTCATTAACAAATCTGTCGATTTCCGTTCAATATTTAGGTCATGAAAGAATTTGAGCTTTCTGTACAATGTCCTTCGTAAAATTGAGAGAGAAGCGTGAGTTTGGCAAGGCTTGGGAGTATCTTTTGGTGCTGCCAGTTCTTCAAAACCATGAGCAAAGAGTCTGCGGTGGGGTAAACACTTCGAAGATAATCGGAAGGTCTGCGATGTGGTAGGTACATTGTTTGAAGTTGATGATGACCCTGTAGTCACCTCAGAGGTAGATGAATAGTTTGCTGGTGATGGTGACTTAACCGAGTTATGATGAAACCCGATGAAGCTTCTCGCATAAAGCACAAAGCATCAGTCTCTGGTCGCATTATCTCCATGTTTTATCCAACCAATCTAGTCATCACTGGCCCCCGATTTCACTTCTCGACGAAGCGAAAATCAGAAGCTTCTCTGGTAAGTAGTCTGCTCCTTACCAGTCTTCTTACCTTTACGATCCGCCTCCCTTTGCAAAAGTCTTATTAGTCCGACTCGAGACATCTCAACGGTGAGCAATACAAAAAGAGGAAAAGAAAATAGAACCATACAGCAGCAGCATTGAAGCTTGGATGGCAAATTCTGAGGGAAGGCGAGCAATCTCCCGTGGGAGTTCCCAATGATATTATTTTGGCATGATGGTCATCTTCGATGGTTAGGGACCAGAAGAGAATGGAGCAAACGGACCCCATGGATATCCATTGCGAGGTCCACCAAATCCGTAATTTCACCAAAGATAAAACTCCCGAACAACAAGGGACAATCCAGAATCTGGCAGCAAGCCAAAGGGAAGTTGATGAATTTTAACGAGCACCCTCGATGGGATGAATGACTGGATAACGTACTTGCTCGCGGCCATTGTAAAGGCTTTCAAGTAAGATAGAAAGATCTGAGATCCATCGGTATATATCTGAAGTTTGACCCCAAGATATTCCAATCACCATAGATGTCTAGGAACTAAGCGCATAATAGAATTAATGGTCAAAATTTCAACACAGATAATCTCAAAAAAAGATGAAAATTTTGTACGATTGGGCTCAAACCGTTGGGATCCTAGACCCATGAGAATGAGAATCTCATCTCTGCAAATAAATGCATCCGGAGAAACTCAAAAAAGATTTCATTAACTATCATCTGGATGTATCAATATATTGCTATATTAAACCCCTTGGCTGGTAGAAACCTATCGTGATGGAAAGATTGGAGAGGGCAAAAGCGGTGAAGAGGCAATTCAGTTCTCAATGAAAAGAGGGGAGATTGAGGAGAATGTCTCGGTGACATTATATCAATTTAACCCCTCTTCTCAACTTCTATATCCTTGCGGTCACGGTTGTTCAGCGCAGACTTCCAGATCTTTGAACTTTCTTGAATGCTGCATTTATATCTACGCAAGACTATGCTCACCAAATCCCCTCTCTCATAAACCATTGCACGGAAACTTCCATCCCATCTACAAACTGTTTTCAACCTCCTCCAGTTCCCCAATAACTCCCCTCCACTTCTCCCATTCTGCATCTCCCCCTGGAATTCCTCCAGCAAGCGGTAACCTCGTTCCGTCCTTTTCTCCCATTCCCAATATCCTAGATACACATTCTTTAATTCCCACCGTTCCATACTTCACTACAATTTCCTCTACCCCACTCAGCTTCCACTGTAACAATCCTCTTTCCTTTCTCTCCTCTTCTGTTAAGTTTTCCTTAACACTCAGTTCGTAAAGTTTCACTACACTCTTTGGGAAGAAACCAGCACTGCCATCAATAGCTCCCTTACATCCAATGCTTATCGCCGGTAGCAATTGCTGACCCAATCCAGTAAAGGTATGGAAATGTGAATGATCAATGTCAGGAGAGAGTGCTATTTGAGCATGATATGATATATCGCCGTGCGATAGCTTGCAACCGACGATATTGGGATGTGCAGCGAGTGTTGTAAAAGTTTGAGGAGTGACGCGGACAGAGTTGGAGACACCTGGATAATGGTATACCATGATTGGGATGGGACTTTGGTCTGCTACTGCCTTGAACCACTATTTGCACAAAAACACGGGTTAGCAATCATTCATGTCATCTTTAACATTGCATCTCATCATCCTCTACCATAAACAAATTTTCCACCTCAAATGAAAAAGAGAAAGACACTAACCTCCATGACTCCCTCCTGCGTACTTGCCCCTGCGAAATACCCCGGCACAAGCACCAAACCCCATCCACTTCCCGCCCTCTTCGCCTCCCTCAACTGCCCTACCACCTCCTCAATATTCTGGCTCGCCGTCCCCGCAATAATTCCTACATCCCTAAACCCCTCTTTATCCAGCGCATCTCTGCATCCCCTCAAAACCGTATATCTCTCTGAATTAGAGAGATGAACCGCTTCCCCCGTACTCCCCAATACTACTAATCCCTTGATACCCGAGCGAGCGAGATGGATAGAGTGCGCGGCTTGGGTTTCTGTATCTAGAGGTGAAGCAATCGAAGAGTAGGAGGGCGAGGAGCGGGGGAGGAAGAAGGTAGGAACGGGGACGTAGATACCCGGTGGTGGTGGTGGTTGTGCCATTTTTAATTATAAGTGTGTGTAAATTAAGGGAATAACTTATTAGATAATTCCGTGGAAAATGCTTTGAAGATTTGAATAGGAAATTTATGTTTTATTTGATGCCGTTGAGCATTGTGGTGATTGCTCAAGGTATATTTATTCGGGGTATCAATATACGAGGGCCCCACTAGGAATTCATTGACCCGAGGCGAGACTTGGCGGGGTAAAAGTTTAAGAGGCTTGGCGTATGTTGATATATATTTGGAAAGGATATAGGGTTATTCAATGTGGACGTAATGGAGCCATCTCGGGTTCGAAAATACATACTCTGCATTTTTGGGGCAAGAAGGTGGGTACCGTATTTGCATGATCCTCTCTTACAGTCTTTGTAGAGTCAACTGACCAACCACCTCTCCCTTTTTTCGAATATCCAGGCTTACTTGGGAAGATTGGAAAGGCAGAATACAATCATCCCAACTATGAAATGAGAATTTCCAAGAATCTAGAGCCACCTGCAGCCCAGATATTGATATTGATTCAACGTACTATCTTCCGTTTGACTCTCTACCTCCATCCGCACCCTATTCCCACCGCCCCTCACAATTCCTCCCCAATTCTATAAGCCTTGACCGCTGTTCCACTCCAAATCATAATCTGGTCCTCCCTACTCAAACTAGCCAAATAGCAAAACCTCATAACCACTTCCCTCCATTTCCCCCATACCTCTTCAACTCCAACCGTACAAACTGGCCAGTTAGATCCAAACATTGTCCTGAAAGGTCCAAAAGTAGCAAGTACCACTGCTAGATATGGTTGTAGAGCCATGACGATATCGTCCACAGGCGCTTTCTTTAGGGAATCAGGCATTTCAGAGAAACACCCGCTGAGTTTCATGTATGTGTTGCTGTATTTGCTGAGTTTGAACATAGCGGTGCGCCAGGCGAGGAAAGAGGGGTCAGTTTGGGTATTGTAGATTGAGAAGTCGGGTTTGCAGAGGTGGTCTGTTTGAGGAATGTTGTTAGCATTATTCGAGAGCGTAGTGTGCAAGTCAAATGAAACAAACGCACTAATGATAACCGTAACTTTCTCTCCCTCCTCAACTCCCTCATGAACCTTTTCCATCATCTCCACCGCTTCTTCTAGCTGCCATTTCCCACCCGAATGTAAATCCACCCCCAAATCAAACACAAACCCCTTCTTCCCAAGCCATCTCAAACCTTCTATAAACCCCTCTGAAAGCATAGTCCCCCTCTCCTTATCCTGCACCAAGTATCTAAAGCCCTTCACCAACCCCCAGCTCCCTTCCGCCTCCCTCTCCACCTCCTTCACATATCTCTCCAACACCTTCTCTCCACTCGGTATTGGCGCCCACGGTATAATAGCTTTGCAGAGCTTCGCATGTTCCGGGGAATGACCTTCTCCTTCGAGTGGTTGGCCTAATGCTATTCTTTTAAGCCATGATACTTCTTTAAGGGGCATTTCCCATCCTGATCCATCGAGTTCTCCGAGTTTTAAATCATTCTTCCGATCTGTTTCGATGAAGATAAATCCTTCAAGTGAAGGAGCTGAAGATGCAGCAGCTGTGTATTCATCGAGAGAATGTTGTTTGTACAGAGGGTTCGAGGAAGTATTCCAGGCGAGGGTATCGAGTTCGCTTTCGGGGAATAGATGGATGTGAGAGTCGATAATTGGATACGAGGCTGAGGGAGCAGAGGAATCAGAATCCATTCTTGAATTCGGTTTCGATTTCGATCTTTCGGTTTGAGTAATGAATTTGGGCTATTCGGAGACTGATCACAATATGGCAGAATAAATAGAGATTCAATGAAAGGTAAGGCTTGTTTGTATTGTAAAATGGAAATGCCAGCAACGGTGAAGGCAACACACAGCATAAAATAAAGATCCAGACCCCACCCAACCCCTTATCGTATAACAACACAGTGTACCTAGGTTACTTACATGAGCACAGAAGGTATTCTACTTTTATTTTATTTTCATTTTTATTTTTGTTTTTATTTTTACTTTTACTTTACGGAGAATTTTCCCTATTTCCCATCAATATCTCTTTCCATCAAGAGTTTTCGACGTGCGAAACTGGTGCCGATGAAGCTCTGGGGAAAAGGTTCAGTCAGTGTCTCAAACCCCTAACTCAACTCCAACTTTGAGCTCCATCAAATACCTCCAAGAAAAGTGTCTTCTGATTACAGCTTCACAATACCTAGCTCTTTCATATCATATCATCTCTAATTGTGTTTTTATGTCCCCAAAGACACAAGCTAGCATATAGGTAGTGCCTATTGGAATTTGGACAAATGAAGCAGTAAACAAAATCCCGTCAAGATGATGAGCTGTGGGACTGACTCCAAGATAACTGGCATGTCAGCGATGATGGATATGCTTTAACGCCCTCGGGGGAGATGTAGTTATGGGATATTTGGGATATTAATTCTATTCAAACTTGTCGTTTGAAAGAGGTTATATATCTAGATACTTTGCGGTCTATCGCATCGGCTTCTTTTTTTTTTACAATACATCCTCTTATCCCTCTCCCTCTCTTCCCCTCTTTCTCTCCAGTCATCCATACCCCCTCCCTCTCCCATCCTTCTATAAAAATACGACCCAAAACCAAAAGCCTCAAAGACCACAAAATCCCCAATTTCCTCTTGTCAGCCAGCTGGCTACACAAATCAATGTAAAAATAGCCTATCGACAATGGAACCCCCCCCTTCCCCCCTTTCCAAAAGTCGAGCTCATACCGACCGCATACCGCGGTTTCATCAAAGAAGTATTAAACTACAGTATGTAGAAGGGACTTTAAAAGATTACCGCGCGATTGTTGGTGGCTGGAGAGTGCGTGGATATATATTTTTTGTTTTATATTATCTGCCTCCCTACTATTGCTCCATGATCTTATTCGAAAGTCCTAGGAAAGATCTATTTAAAGAAGAGATTCATTTTCTACAAATGAATCCGTAGATCCAAACCAACCAATATACGAGAAGGGTTGGGCGGCGATGGAGATACTACATGGGGCGAATGAGGATGACCTGCTACACAATGACTTCTCTATTACAAGCCGTGCCGTCAAGCATTAGCGATGTGAAAATTCTGCCGAGAACTGGTAGATCTGATTTAAATGTAGATGTGAAGCATAGTTGTCTAATTCTAGATTAGTCTTTGATTGTTCGCCATGAGCTCATATCCGATAGATACTGCCGAAAAGTTTGGGGCACCACACAGAGAAAAACGATCCGGAGACGATTTTGGCGGGGGCATTCGAGATGGCTTGTTGCGCTTCTTGTCAACTTCGAGAACGAAAATCGCACGAGAATATGATAGACGTAATACGAAATTCCTCTCACTTACCTAGTTCCATATACATCTAAATCCAAAGACATCGTAACTGTAGCTGGCGGAAAAGATACAAATGCAATGAATGGTCCTGTGAGTTGATAAGAGATGATCCTCCCTGCGCAACGACAACTACACTTACCAAGGCCAAGCGAGTCATCGTGTTTGACACTGATGAGGTTAAGGATTGGCAATCGCCCACAAGCCAGCCTCCAGGAAGACGGACCCGAACCCATAGTACCTGATGATTCTATGCAGGTTTCACCGGATTCTCTTAATCCCGGGGCTTGCGTTAGATAGCTGCATGTAAATTTCTCTGACATTGCCGGTAAGTATTTGTAACCGCCAAACTCTACATCCATCTCCCCCTTAAACCAACCCAACTTCCCCCCTATCTCTACACTCCGCTACCAAGATAGCATCAGTCCAATATCCCCTCCTCCCCCATCTGGGTATCACATCACCCCACGCCGTACTTGGCTTTGGTATGGGTGGTCAACAAGCCTATTACTGGGCTATAATACATGATTCCAGCTGATCTAACCTAGAACCATTCATTAAGAACGTTAAAGTGAAATATTTGAGCGCCAAGACATCTGGGCATAACTACGCGCTTTTGTAGGGGACTTTTGCAGCTTTAAAGAGTCCTAGGGAGTTTGAAAAAGGAGAATATAGGGAAAGGTCTGATATGGGGATGTGAAGAAAGTGGAGGAAAAGGGGCTGGCCGTTGAAGGCATTTGGGAGAGCGCATGCGCGGTTGTTAACAAGTCCTGCGTGGTTTCTCCAGGAACTATGGAGGGATTTCCCGGTTCCTGGAAGAATGGCGAGGTTAAAAGAATTTTTGGATCCAACGGAAGGACGAGAGGATCGGATGATCTATTGGTGGGGGGATTAATGTGGCAAGAGGGCCATGTTGGGGATGTAGGTGGAGATGGGGATGGGGATGGGGATTGGAAGGCGGCTTTGAAGAGGGTGAAGGTGAGGAGGGTATTGCTCACGGCTAGTATGACGGATCAGTATGTATGTTTTTGGAATGATACGGGGATATGGAGCTAATTGTGATTGTCTGTAGGTATTTCCATCCGCCTGGAAGATGGTGAGGAAGTCAAGTATTTGAGAAGGGGTGAATATACGGCCATTGAGAATTTTTGAAGCCATATTGCTGGGGGCGGTGGAGACCCCGAGGATCGAAGTTCTTAGATGAGAGGATTGATGAATTTTTGCGAGGCGAAGAACTTTCTTCCAAACATAGCGCAATATGTGGAGATGATCTCAGAGGCAATGCTGCTTGAAACTCAATTCCCAAATATCTCGATCATAGCAATGAACTAAAGAGAAAGAGACTCTCGTGACGAGTAGAGCTTCCCAACCTGCCACTCTATCAGCGCATTCAACCATACAATTGAATACCACTTTCATCATTCATCTTTACCCGACTGACTTTGAGTAAACTGGATGGAGATGTTGCAACCCCATACGCAAGGAAGAGAAGCGAAAGTAAGGCGTTAAAAGGAGTGCTGGCCACCCTTTAAATATTTATTTTGCCCATGAACATTGAATAATGCCGCCTTATCTTTGAATTTACAAATCAATTTTGGATATGGGAAGCACACCTCGCTCAAATTGCCAAGTCTATTGTGAACATCAAAGCTCTACCCCAGTAATAGGTCACGTACCCTTGATTGTCCATCTGGACCCTACACGTTGAACACTAGCGGCTCAAGTTTTCTCATGAACCCCGTACATTCTTCATCTACCCAAATGCTCAGACTTGCTTTAAGCATCAGAACCATACAACAGAACGTGGAGTACCCCGGAATATATTGATCGAAGGTGTATCTCCTTTTGGCTCAGGCCATGGTGAGCCATCAAGCGTATATTCGTCATTATGATTAGCATAGGCTTCCGAGCTTTTATCTTTGACATAGATGCGAAACTATCATTCCCATTAAAGCCACTCAGTCTTACGGGAAAGCTAAGAGCCCGTTCATCGATACTAGTCTTTCCAATGCATTTAAAGTGTGCCGACTTTGCCGATTGTTAAAATCATCGTACCTATTTTGATCATTAATAATACTTATTCACTTGATCTTAACGTGTAGAAAGAGGACACTTCTCCACAAAAACTATCAACTCCGCAATAGCCCGTCAAAACTTTGTGAGGAGCAAGAACCGCGGGGTCTTAAAAGCTGGTGATTTTTGGCAAGGTTGAAGCAAGGATGCTCCAAATGTTGCGTTACATTTAAGTATCATATTGCAGCTCCACAGGGGTTTCTCCAACTTGCCGTGTCAGGTAATGAATTGCATGAATTGAGTTTTCCCCAGATAGTTTCTGGCCCTTTTACGGGAATTCATGGAGAAGACTAAAGGTCGATTGGAGGTGGTCATAGTTATCAACCCTCGAGTTAGAATTCAGGGGAACGCTTTGTTCGGTAGATGGATTTTGAGGGACATGTGATAAGCCAAATGAATGATTGGGCGGCTCCTTAGTACGAAAATGGCATGGCATTTTCAATGGCTCCGTTTGGTGTGATACAGTGACGCAGTTTTTTGGGGGTATTTTTGTTTATCCCACCCATTATTATTCATTCTCCTGAGTCAAGACTCCAGACGGATGCATATTACCGAAAATAGGTATTAATGAGACGGAAAACCTGATAACACAAGGGTCAGCATCAACGTATGTATGCATGTAATATGTACTAAAGGCGCATTTATCCTTTAGGCGATTATTGCAAAAGTCTTGTTTGTTTGATCAATCTAATGAAAACTCATGTATGATGAATCATATCATGGGTATCATATCATAATGATTGTGTTGATGGTGATGGTGATGTTTTAGAACTGAACTTCTGATAAGTATAGTGAAAATATCAAATGCATATATACCATACTAGTAGGTAGGTATGCAATGCTGCCAAATTGCCAATGCAGGTCCTGAATCCTGATAGATTGGACCATCCAGGAAGCACCTTCACATGTCAAAACGTGGAGTGGGGTTTCAAAACTGGAGAAGTCCCATAAACAAAACAAGAAAGAGGCACAGCTCAAGGATGCATGTTCATCGTTGTGTAACTTGTGAAGTTTGGGCACATAAGCCGCAACAACTCAATTACACTGTATTTTGATATTTTGAGCATGGTTCCTTGACAAGATAAGTGCATGAAAAGATCCTCAAGGAAGTTGGAATGGCCTTGTTTTTCGGTTAAATTGAAGTGTACAAGGAAGAAATGGTGCAGTATCGGGTATCGGGTATCGGATATCGGATATGTAACTAACCCATTCGTGTAGGAAGGAGGGTTAAGGGGTTCAAGGGTTCAAGGGTTAAAGGGTTGAAGGGTTGAAGGGTCAAAGGATTCTCACGGATTGATGCAACAGAGGCTGTTGAAGATCCAAGATCGAATATCAAGAATGAAAGTTTTATTCTTATCAGTATCTACCTACCTACCTAGGTAGGTAAGAGACCTATGAAGGGGCATTTGGGTTATTTTCATTGGGTGATAGACGAGATCATACGTAAGCATTTACGAATGAAGGTTAGCTTGAGGTTGCTCGGACTGTGTGGTTAGAACTTAGTTGGTCGGTCGAACTACCTAGGTAGCACTGGTACATTCCTATTTCAATTTTCTACCAACTTTTATGATGCTGTAAGACTCTCTACACATACTGCATAACCTCTCACCACCTATTACCCACCTACCTACTTATTGTACCCAAGCGGCGGGCGTATGGGCGTGTCGATGCTCCTCTCATCCATCGAATTGAGGATATACATAACATAACAGTACATAACAAGTTCTTCTCAACTTCTCTTCTTTTCCTTTCTATTCTTTTAAGTGGTTGAGTGGATCTCTACCAGGGCCCAGGCAAAGAGTATTCTCCGAATCCCCGCCCCTCCATGATCCATCCCACCTCCTGAGTATCCTCCTCCTCCCACCATCCCATCATCCCCCACCAAGGGCATAGTGGGACTAATCATGCAAAACTACGTCATATGCGCGAAGCTAGGTCCAACACCTTTCTCTTGAGTCTTATCGGCAAAAGGTGTGATTGAAACGTATTACTCCGATTGTTCTCGAGTCCTGACCAAACAACGACAAATGTTAACAAGGATCTAAATAATACAGATGTATGCAAATTTGTACGAGATTGTAGACCAGCGAGCCGATCGTTTAGGATGACAACCGGCTGATTCGAGTCTCCAGCTTGAGAAGATTAAGTTGGATAACTAACTACCTAGGTAGGTAGACAGACCCCCAAAGTTACCTAGGTAGGTACCTAGGTATATAATCTAGAAAGCCATATGCTCTTCAACATTGCCGAATATATACAGACGTCCTAAAGTAGTGGGGGGTATACCAGAGAGTACTGGGGGGTACATTGATGGGATCTCATGGAATCTGACCGATATAAACAAGCATTGAGGCAGGTTCGATGGAGCAATTGCAGTACAAGTGTACAATGGAGCACAATGTAGGTCGATGTCATACTTTAATGATGAAAAGATGAAATTTCCCTATGATGAAATTGAGAATCATCATACTATCAAAGAAATTACCCCATTCAAGGTTTAAAAAATCCGTCATCTATCTGATAGTCAAAGCGCCGATGCATACATCATCACTTAAAAGATTCAATTGATTTTGAAACTTTTAGACTTTTATTAGAGAGTAACTTTTCCCTCTAGTAAAAAGACGGACCTGTTCAATTCTGACTAAAAGTTTCCCTCTTTGCTTCATAAAGCTAGAAGATATTCCCTCCCAAATATTCGATCAACACTACTACCTATTTACTCACTGTCTTAGCTTTTGTTTATGGTATATTGTTCTTCATATAACTAAGAACTCCCTTGTCAATAATCGTCCAACTCTTCGATCACATTATTCACACAGATTTACAGCATCATAATTCCAGCAATCTTAACCTTTCCAGGTCAAACGTTTCAGCCCAGCATCGCATTAGACCCACATACTACTCCAACCCTCTTCCTCCGCAGCCAGACAGGAGCGCGTATTTAACCGCAAATTCCTAATAACAACCACCAACGGGCGAAGCTATTCACTATTTCCGAAAGTCGATCACCGACTACCACCTTAATCTAATTACATCTAATTACGTATTCCGCTTATATAATGCCGCCTTCTTCCACCCTCAAACCTCTTGCACCAGTCAGACCTAACGGCATTCGCAGACTTTCAAGTATGACTACCAACGCAAGAGAAGTTACAGCCGGGGGACCAGTCGTTGTCTTTCCAGAAAGAATGATGAGAGACCCTTTATCTCGAGCATCCTCGTATCAAGGAGGGAACTTTGCAGCTTCATTAGAAAATGCTAGACATGAACTTTATTCTATAAATCTTGAGGAGGAAGAACAGTCTTCGTCAAGTTCTCCAGATTCACCCGCGACTCCACTCACCCCAGCCGATATCCCTACGGCCGATTCTTTTGCCTTTGCTTTTGATATCGATGGTGTTCTCATTCGTGGTGGTAGACCAATACCAGAAGCGATTGAAGCTATGAGAATGTTGAATGGAGAGAATGAATATGGTATGAGAGTGTATGTTTTATCTAAAGCAGTTTTAAGGAAACGCTGCTAACATATCTTTAGCCCATACATCTTCTTGACAAATGGTGGTGGAAAGACAGAAGCAGAACGTTGTATTGATCTTTCAAGACAACTCAACATTGAAGTGTCGCCTGCACAATTCATTTGTGGTATGTACTTACGAACAAGATTTCTTCAATAGAAGATTTCTTGACCATTTGAATTGTAATCCAGACGTTAATTTTTCCAGGTCATACACCCATGAGAGAAATGGTTCAAAAATACGAGACAGTTCTCGTCATCGGAGGCGAGGGGGAAAAATGTAGACAAGTTGCCGAAGGGTACGGTTTCCGTGATGTCATAACACCAGGTGACATCATCAAAGACAACGAGCATACCACCCCCTTCCGCAAACTCACCGCCGAAGAATTTAAAAACTCCCGTGGCGGCCGTGATTACAGCAAGACTAAAATTGAAGCCATCTTCGTCTTTGCCGATAGTCGTGATTGGGCTTGCGATGTTCAAATCATGCTTGACCTCGCTATGTCCAAAGGTGGATATATTGGTACTCTTTCCGAGACCTTCGATGAAGGGCCAACTATCTACTTCTCCCACAGCGATATTGTCTGGTCTGCTGCTCATGAAAATGTACGTCTCGGTATGGGCGCTTTACGAAAGATCACCGAAATGCTCTTCAAAGATCTCACCAAAGGCAAAGAACTCGAAACCATCGCTTTCGGGAAGCCCCAAATCGGTACCTTCGAATTCGCCACCAGATTATTACAACAATGGCGCAAAGATGAACATCGCTGCAATCGTCCCCCCGAGACAGTTTACTTCGTCGGTGATACACCGGAATCTGATATCAGAGGTACCAACCAATTTAACAATAAGGCAAAGAACGAATGGTATTCAATCCTCGTACGAACCGGTGTCTTCCAAGAGGGTACCGAACCGGCATACAAACCTAAGATGACCGTGGATACCGTGCTGGATGCGGTTAAACATGGAATAGAGAGAGAGTTCAACAAGACATTGAAGGGGAATTCTCCGAGAGGATTAAGTAGTCTGAGCCTAGATGGAGCCAATGATTGGAGGTAGACAAGGTGCCAAGTCAGGGTGTTGGTGAGGTGGGTACTCACGAGGCTACTGATTGAGGGGTTTCTACTTTGGGGAAACCTTACAATCTAAATGAATCATGAGATGATTCATTGCCTGCCCGGTACCTCTCTTATCGATAGTGTTCATCCATTGACTGAGATTGATACATCTATCATACGAAGAGGTTTTGTTGGGTTGCTTTCACTGGTATTACATTGGGGGAAATGATTAAGCTTGTCATGGATGGAAGGATAGCTAGGCTATTGGATGGAGTTTAGGATCTATTTTGTGGGCATTTAATGACTCCACAATCTCCAGAAAGTGGTATATGAAATTTCTTTGGAAAACTTGAACCAGCGTGTGCGAGGGATACAAAAGAGGAGCGGATGAGAGTTGGATAGATGGATACACAGATTTGATAGATTGTCGATTGATATCAAGAGTGTAATTAGTTGGTGAATATACTTTGGTCTTAAACTGTTTGTTGTTCAATTCAAAAGAATAACTACCTACTATAACGTGAAACGAGTTGTTATATGATTATGGTTAATACAGATAGTCAAACGGTCCCTCCCCGTCTCTCCCTTCCATTATTCATTTCCTTAGATATCTGGAAACAAAAGCGAGAGGTAAAAATCAAGAAGCAAGAATCAATCACGCCCTCAAAGCTGTGCCGCAATTTAAATGTCATCACATTGTCCAATAAGATCTCTCCAGCCGCATTTAACAACATTAGCAAATGTTGGACACCCTTCCGTATTCATTAAAATACAAACATGACACCATAATTCAAACCAGAAAAAAACGAAACATACCTAGGTACAATTCGAGTCGATTTCAATCCGGAAATTCATTTTATATGATAACATATTAAGGGTTTAGATATTTTCACATCAAATTTCCATCCTTTTTTAATATCCTCAAAGTTCTTGGATAATGTGGTGGCCACTAAGTAGAAAGTATCCTGAATGTCGCCCGGAAGATGCGGATTCCAAGACATATGATTATGTCGTGGTAGGAGGTGTGTTATCTCACTGTTTCCCTCCTACTTGCCAAATTTTCCAACTCACGATGAAATTCTGAACTGATATATATCATATAAAAGGGGGCACCGCGGGGTGTACTTTAGCTTCAAGGCTGAGTGAAGATCCCAATATCTCAGTTCTTGTCCTCGAATGCGGTCCTGCAAATGATACATGGCTATCCCGCAATCCTCTCATCTCTTCCAATCCTACGATTCCAATCTTCGGCTCCACGAGATGGAAATGTGAACCGATGAAGTATTGTGATAATCGTCAGAGCGGGGTGATCCGTGGCGACGTTTTGGGTGGTACTTCCCGAATCAATAGTATGATTTATACACGTGGAGCTGCTGCGGATTATGATGCATGGGCTACTTTAGGCCATCCAGAATGGAGCTATGATAAAGTATTGCCCTACTTTGTCAAAAGCGAGACCTCCCTTGACTATAAGAATTCCCCCCATCATGGAAATTCGGGTGAGTAACTAACTTCACACCATGAATACTTCTTCGATAATGACGGTATATACTACAGGACCTTGGATTACCCAAACTTTTACTTATGTCAACTGGCTGTTCCCAGTCTATCGAGCGTTAGCATTTTTCGAAAACCTTTGATTTTGTTGACACTTCTAACTCTCTGTAGTTTCATTGATTGTGCCAGATCCATGGGGTTCATTCCCATTCCAGATTGCAATGCAGCAGATGCTCCCCCCGATGGAGTTGCCACCCTCTCCCTTACTCTTAGTGAGCGGAGAGAACGAGTATCTAGTTTTGAGGCATTCCTTTCCAGAAAGATCGCATTAGAAAGACAAAATCTCACGATTTGCACCAATACACTTGTTTCTCGCGTTTTATTTACACAAGATAAGGTTCTTCCGCGTGCTGAAAAGATACTATTCAAATCTGCAGATCCAACATCTGAAAAGACCTTTTCGGCAAAGGTTAATAAAGAAGTCATTGTATGCTCAGGTGCTATAGGCTCACCGCAAGTTCTGATGCTCAGGTTTGTTTCCTTTTTTGTCCCACTGTTCTTGTTCCGGGAAGAAGCAAGAAGAAATAATAATTTTGCTGTGTAGTGGCATTGGACCTCGTGAGAGTTTGGAAGAACATGGTATCAAAGTGGTGCATGACCTACCAGGCGTCGGATCCGAATTGGTATGCTCGATCTCATCGACAGTGTATACTTACTAACATACTGTGATATAGACTGATCATATCAGTATTCCAGTCGCATGGGAGGTGCCGGCAGCCGAATCACTAACGGTATGCTTAATCAGTTCACTCAATCCTTTGTTCTTAATACCTGATCCTATTCCCTGGTCTTATTCCCTCTTTTTATGTTTTCTTATATACGCTTTCGTGGTTTTCCTCACTTTACTTCAAAATCTTTATTTGATAGGCAAGTTACTGATTTCCCGATATTGCAGTCTATGGCGACCAGTCCCCTTAAAATTGCACTTGAGCTTTTCAAATACATTTTCTTCCGAGTGGGCCTCTTCAGCATCCCCGTTCAGACCCTGGCACTCTATGTTCGCTCCCGAATGATTAAACAAGACAGTACTGGGCTTGTCAGTACCGGGGTTGTCGAGACGCTTTCGAAATCTTCTGACCCTCAAAATCTCATCCCCGACATTGAACTTATGCCGCTCTCTACAAGTGGAATGGATAACTTTGACGAGCCAGAATTTAAAAACATATTTTCAAAGACGCCCATATTTTGCGTCCTGGCCACTATGCTTCAACCCAAATCCCGCGGAACAGTCCGTTTGGCATCATCCAATCCACATGATAAGCCAAAAGTTGACTTTGGAATCTTGTCCGATGCTTCTGACTACAACACGGCGCGAAGCGCGGTTCGACTCTCACTTACAATAGGAGATAAGATGAAAGCCTCTGGCTTTCCTCTTCTCCGAAATATCACCTTTCCTGCGGAAAAACAAGAACTCGATATTCAAAGCAACAATACCGAAGAGATAGACAAGTTCATCCGTCACCGAATAAGAACGACTTTTCACTACGCATCTACTTGCCGCATGGCACCCGAAAATGATGTTAAAGCTCCAGGGGTGGTGGATGATGAGTTGAGGGTTTATGGAGTCAAAGGCTTGAGAGTTTGTGATACGAGTATTTTCCCACAGATTGTGTCCGGCCACTTACAAGCGCCTGCTGTCATGGTGGCAGAGAAATGTGCTGATTTGATCAAAAATCAGCTATGAATGGCAATTTGAATTGTTATGGGGAAAGTTTGAGTTTCCCTTCTTCCCGAAGAACCTTTAGCTTAAGTTTTCAGTCCAGCTTATTAATCAGAGCGTGTTACTCATCACTGCGTTGCATATCCCTTCCGTACCATTTGTAATTTAGAACAACCCAGAAAATTAATCAGGAGGTGGCTGGTTCCATCCTCTTGAATGCCAACATCACACTATGACCAACAGGGTATCCTATGAGACTTTCCACTTGCTCGGTTCTAGTCTCTGGAACTAATATGCTTTCAAATTCCTTGAAGACTGCTACAGCTACAGCTTTGATCACTGTTTTCTATCAGCACCGAACAAGATCTTAATGTACGCATTTCACTTACTACGAATTGTCAAATGGTTCCCGATACACATTCGTCCACCACTACCAAATACCCAATACCATCTATGACGATATCGAGAAGTTAGTAATTGCCTATTATGAAAGACTCTGGAGTAAAATGAGATCCCAAAACCTTATCGAGAAGTTAAGTAGATATCGAAAACGAAATATTAAGATACAGCGTTGCACATAGGGAAGTGCAGAACGAAAGAACTGATTATGTACCTCATCATTTCCTTCTTGGCCTCCGGCGTCGCATCCAACCATCGATCTGGATTCCATTCTAAAGGATTGGGGAAGACATTTGAATTCCTATGCAAAGTATACGCTGATGCGCTGACTGTGGTCCCACCAGGTACCGAATATACTCCGATTGCAGCACCTTTCTCTGGAACTTCACGCGTAAATGGCCCCAAAGCGGGAGGATAAAGTCGAAATGTTTCCGTAAGTAAAGCGTCGAGTAATGGAAGTGCATCGATTTGTTGCGAAGACATCGAGTCCAGCTTCACCAAAAGCAATTCGTTCTGTAGACGTGAAAGAATGGAGGGATGTCGAGCGAGTTCGCACATGAGATAGCTCAAAGTGATAGATAATCCTCCATGTGAAGCTCCGATATGATCTAACAACTCTGCAGCGATGACCGTATCTAGTTGCTCTGGAGGAACGGTTTTGGAAGCTTCGAGCTTTTGTCGTAGTTGTGCATATACTGTTGGATGAGACTCTGGCTCGTTGGCCTCTTTGCACTGAAGGGTGTCTCTAGATCGGTTGGAAATTGAAAGGACGAATTCCTCCATTGCCTGAGAGGCGGAAAGTATCCCGTCAGGTAGTGGGCTTATACCAAATCGCGTCATCCATTTTGTGAGGTTTGGAACGTCGAGTTTCCAGAAAAGTCCACTAAAGCCTAGTTCAAAATTTCGTAGGACAATTTCCTGGTCAGGATCTTCAGTAAGATTGGAGGCATTCTTGAGACCAAAGAGATATGCGCTTGTAAGATCCATAAAGAGAGCCTTGTTCTCTTGGAAAATATCAACCGGTGTCCCTTTTTCTGCCCAAAGATGCATTCGAGGAATATATCGATTATAGATGATAGTCCTTTGGATCTCAGTCAAGGCTTCGGATGCCTGGATGAAAGAATTCGAATACACATTAGATAACATGCGTTTACGTTCAGTATGTATCCGGTTCTCCCTCATTGAGAACATAACCTTGTGGCTAGAACATATCAGATCACTGTGCAAAAGCATCAAGAATAATAGAAAAATACAAACCCATAATTCGGAAATGCCGAATACCATTCCCCCTTCTCAAACCCACCACCATAAATCGTTTTAATACCATCTTCAAGACAATTGACACTCAATTCTCTTGGTGCAATTCGAATAACAGGTCCGTACTTCTGGTGTGCAGCATATCGGGCTTTTTGCTCTTTATGGTGCCTTTTATGCCAAAGCAACCAAATCCGTGAACATGGCGCCGTAAAATGCGCATTGGGAATTTGGGATAAAGGTGATAGGAGAGCGGTTTGGAGTTTCTTGATAAGCCATACACATGAAGCTGCGGCTACAATGACATAGGTTAGGAGAGGTAACATGTTTGTTGTATAACTTGAATTTGAGCAATAATGAGTCGCTTGACTGGCAATACATGGAGAAACACAGAAAGAGGAAGTTAAATTAGTGAGGGGCTTAGAGAACTATATACTTTGCATATACTTGCGCTTTGCATCTGAAAGCACTTGTACGATGCTGCAAGTTTGCCATTTTGGTAATCGCCAAGAAGACTTTCATCTATAGGCAAATCAAAGATCTGGCGAACGATCATTCTATCGTAACACAACAGTTGGTGATGGTTCCCGCGTTGATAATTTATGCGCGGTGAACCAATAGGAGGAAGCTTGCCACGAGATAACATGCTGGATAAAGGTGTGTACATTAACTCCCGCATTTCTTTGGCAGCCAATTAAAAACCTGTGGTAAATAGTGAGGATGTCCTACCCCTCATCCACATACAATATCTGAAAAACTTTCGACTTGAAATCTTTCAAAATTATTCATCTGTTTTGATGAATTGAATACTACTCCTAAACGAATTAGATTTTCTAAATGATTTCAATTTTCCAAATGGATTCAATATATCACATCAACTTAAAGAATAGAGAGCCTCTCACTGCCGGACTGCAGTCCAAAATATTAATTAATCAACCACGGCATTTTGCTCTAAAGATTCTTATACGTCAACCAATCTTATATTTTGATAATTATTTTTGTATAGCTATTCTACAAGTTTTCCAAAACTTTTAACCACCGAAACTTTCGAGAACCTTTAAACTTTGTTATTCTGATCTCTAGCTCTATGCGGTTTTGATGTTGGAGTGTGATAATAATCGTTCTCGGACACATTCTAATACAACTCTGGCTTCTCAACATCCATTCTGAAGATATATCGCCTAACAGGGTAGGTTAATTGACTCCACCCATATGCGGCATGTTTTCTCGTAGGAATACTGAAAACCTGATCCAATTGCTCCAGTGTTTTGTTCTTGGTTTCCGGGACGAAAAAGAGGGTGAGGAAGAAGCCAACTATGTTAAATCCAGCGTAGAAAGAGAAGGCACCTTGAGATTTGAATGATCTTAGCATCGACGGCCATGTGATTGCGAGAACAAAATTGAAAAACCAAGTGGTGGCGGTTGCTAAGGACATTCCTAGTGAACGGACGTGGAGAGGGTAAGCCTAATAATACATTGTTAGAATTATGCTACAAAACAAGATAGATATAACAAAAAAACTGGAGTATTCAATAGTTTGGATTAGCAGACCAGATTCAAGCTTTCAATTCCCGAAAAGCTATAAATCTGTTGGTTTAATCATTCGAATGGACTCATTGTTTCAAAAAGATGAAATTTTACAGATGATTTCAACCTTCCAAACGAATTCAAGAATCAAAAACTCTCATCGTTGGACTGCAGTCCGGACTATTAGACACTTTGAAAGGGACTCTCTTACCTCTGCCGAGTAAGTAAAGGGGACAGGGCCTGCTCCGGGACTATTAAAATGATTAGCGATTTGGACAAATTAGAAACGAAGACGATGTATGTCACAAGTATCGGAAGTGTGGGGATAAAAGGATAGGGGATGTTTCGCTTACCTGTAAGCTATACAAAAAGCATAGATGCCTGCAGCTATGGCGCCAATGCGGGCAGTTGCATCTGGAATTAAGAAACTCCAGCCAGTGAAGAATAGAAAGGCTGACATTAATGGAAAGGTGAGAAGTAGAAGCCATCTTCGGCCAAATCTGTCAATGGTGAATATGGCAGGAAACGCACCGGCGAAGTTGAGCGCTCCAAAAATCAAGGACATAACGAGAGCCATGATCTCCGAAAACCCGGCGTCAATGAAGATGACCGACGAATAGTATGCTATGACATTGATACCGCAGAACTAATGGACATGTTAATTTTCGAAATCCATGTTTCATCGAAGGTAAGATCTTACCTGCTGCATAAACATGGTAATCTCAGAAGCCACCATTGCCCTTCTAATACGGGGTACTGTGAACAATTGCATGATATTATTTTTTCCATTATCCATATTCTTCTCGGCTTCAAGAAGCATATGCATCTGGAAGATATCGCGTGCTGCCTGAACCCTAATGCTCCTTAATTGGCACATTGCATGATATGCTTCTTGATGTCTCCCTTTCCCCATTAACCAACGGGGAGACTCAGGACAAAATGGAACTAAAGCCAAAACCAAGAGTGCAGGAACTCCGGCAGATCCCATCATCAATCTCCAATTAAGTCCATGAATATTTGATGTATCAGGAACATAGTAAAAGGCCAGATCGAAGACAAAACCTAACATGATACCAAAAGCCGTGAATACTTGCCATTGCATGGCCATCGCACCGCGAATTGGGGCGGGAGACGTCTCACAAGCATACACTGGAACAGTAGCCGATCTAGTATAACGTCAATATTGATAAATTTGCTAGACCTCATTCAAGTGGGGAGAAAGGCCGAAGAATGATACGTACTTTGCACCAATACCTATTCCAAGCATGAACCTAGCAATAAACATGTGCCACCAGGTACCTGTGAATGACTGCCAGAAGCAGGTCACAGCCGAAATCAAACAAGTGATAAAGATAGTTTTACGACGTCCCCACCAATTGTTGAATGGGACAGTCAGCCAGCAACCAGCAATCGCACAACCGATGTAACTAATGAAAAAGGGAGGTTAGTTTTGGCTTGGGCGGCTGAAGCAAGTACTAGTTCTTCGAAGGAAAGCCGAAGGACTCAATGAACACTTACGGGGCACCATTAGTAATACCCAAGAGCCATGGGTCCAAAGAACTGTCAGGATTGTCAATACCAAATTGTCTTGCATAGAAGATTTGCGCTCCGTTGACAACACTTTCATCCACTCCTTGAACGGCTGCGCAAACCGAACAAAGTATAATTGCCCTCAGAAAAACAGAAGGCTGAGACCAAGCATATTTCCATGTTGAAGACTCATCCGCTGTTTCTTTGCGAAGGACATCTATCTCGTTCTGGGAAAGTTCCGCCGAAGCCCGTAAACTATGAGGATCTTTGGCGAGCAATGCGCCAGCCCTGAACGCGCAGACATCAACAAAATCGCTGAGCCCATGCTCTCGAGCGTAATTCTCAGCAATTCGCTGGAGGTCATCCTCATCATATGAGGCCAAGGGATCGTTCAAGACTGTATTTGTGATCGCATGACCCTCGGCGTCAGTCGTTTGCTCAACGTGTTGAGGAGAAGAGGAAAAGAACTTTTCAGACTGTTCCTGTCTATTAGAGCCCCTTCTAGAGGACATAATGAAATCTGAGAAGGATAGGAAAGTTCTAGGTCTACGAGAATGAAAACAAATGGGGAAGGACAGGTGGCAGAGGAGCAATACTTATAGGAAATATTACGCTATGAACTTAAGGGAGATAAAATGACCTTGTGATAGATCGCTGAAGTCAGAGGTTTGTTAGTTCGTTACTGCGTTTACATGCCCAGTAATTTATCATAGCTAATACTCGAGGTTTAGTTAGCCAGAAGGGTTGATATCACTGGTTGTAAGTATGAGCGTGTTGAGAGGGTTAGTCCTTGCATACATTATTATTTGAATAACTAGCGACTTTTGATATATATCATTTTCCACTTGGAAACTAGCTAGTGAGCCATGTAGAAAGAATCATTTGCTTCTAAAGATGAAGATCATCACTTATTAGTCTGCGTGCGTAGTGAGTATCGGTAGATCAATGATAAAAAAATGATTCTTAGAGTGATACTCCGCAATCTTGGCTTTGCTAATCCCCCCCGAACTACCAACCAAAGCTAATCGATCCCCTAAACCCGTGGGGTAAGCCACGTGGTGAGCAGTGAGTAGAAATACCTGATGCGTCTGAGATTATACACATGTTGATTATTTTCGTATGCTTGCTGTTTCTCATCTCCGTTAATATCATCAACATCTTAAATTCTGTTGGAGGACAAGACAGGTACGCAAAGAGGATCCTTTTGCCATTCTACTCGAAGTTGCCTATGTAATAAATGGGTGTGAAGTGTGTCAACAAGTCATTGAGCTAAGAAGGCTAGATTATGTAAGCAACCAAGCAGTTCCTTGTCTAGCCTAACATCCCGGACTTGACTGCTCATCTGGTATACCAGCTACACCAAATGCTAATTGTATAATAATCCAGTTACTCGATATTTTCAATGATGTTTGAATTCTAGATGCGTAGCAAGCAACTAACGATATTTTATGACTACTTCATTTCGATTTCTAACCTACTTAGGATCTCGATACTTTGGTCGCTAACCCTATGCAGCCAACCCTCTGCCGTTGTCTATGTGATTGAGCTACAATCTAATAGTAGCTATGCCAAGAAAGCGATCTGATCTCGATCATGGACCCTATCTTTTGTGTTCGGTGGAAATAACTCCAGCATTATTCAAAACACATAAAGTCAATCTTAACACCTTTTGTTGCTTTGACTGCGAATAGTTTTTGTTGAATGTAGCCAGCAGCCGTAGAATATTTACATACACTAATACTATACCCTACTTGCACTATTCATTTCACACGTGATCTGTGACTTTAACAGTTTTAATCATACAACAGGTAGCCCCCCCTCTCGGGTTAGAGGGAGCCTTCGCTTGTTCGCCTGTCCCAAAAGGTCTCCCAGTTATGTCCACAGAAGGTTTTGCACCAAGATTAAAAAAGAAGTACTGCCGTGAGATTTTGCGCCAGTAATAAGGATAGATTTGCCAGAAAAGCAATTGAGTTGAGTAATGGAAGAGAAGGGAGGTTGAGCTTCAAGGTTATGGTTCCAGATGATTGACATGTTAAGTTTGGACATATAAGATGCTTTCGAAGTCGTTAGGTCCGGAGCATGGGTAGTGAGGGAAATGTCACGCCGATTGTATTTCTAATTCTCACGAAAAGCAATCTTCCATCTAAACTGAAGCTGGAATGTTAAATATCACTTCTTGAACTCAAAAATGTCCAAATAATGAGTTCTTACATCGGTTTCTGATGCAATATGCGAAAAGTAACATACTACCGTCTCAGACCTTAGCCTCGTCCTTAGCCTTGTCAGCCTCGCCTAAAGAATTTCCACTAGGCTGGCTCTCACAAAGAAATATTGCACTGCATCTCCAATAACCCAATCACCTCACAACTGCTCTCTAAATCCCCAATTTTTGTCGCTCTTCAAGAGCCCCTCTATCACACAATGCCACCTTCTTCTACACAGCCTCTCCTCCTCTCGCCCGCCGAACTCTCTTATCTTCACACCTCCCTCTCCCTTACCCCCCCAATCCGCCCCGACGCTCGCACAGCTACTCAATTCCGTCCCCTCATCGCCGAATGTGATATTCTCCCTGGCACAAATGGCAGCGCGCGCATTTGTTTTGCAGATGGTACTGAAGCTATCGTGGGCGTAAAATGCGAGGTTGAGAAATCGCGTCCGACTTATCAAGCTACTGAATTGGGCGCTTCAGCAGAAAATGATGAAGATGAGAGAGATGAAGATATGAGAGAGGCAATTGAGAAGGAGAAGATTGAGAGGGAGCAAAAGGGAGAAAGAGATTGGTTGGAGTTGAGTGTGGAGATTCCGGGGTTTAGGGATGATGATAGCATGCCTGTTTTTATGGCGGCAATGTTGAGTGAGGCGCTGTTGACAGATGCGGAGTTTGTGGGAAGATTATGGATTAATTCGAGGTTTCATTGGAAGATATACGTTGATGTGAGTTTTGCTCTCTTTTTTTCATATGCTAAGGCCTTAGACTTTTTAATACTCGATTTTCACAAAAATTGACAATATCCCAGATTTTACTACTTTCACAACCACTTTCCTACCCATTACCCCTCCTCTCACTAACAACCCATCTTGCGCTTCTCTCTACCCGTCTCCCTCGTCTCAAATCCGAAGGTGACGAGGATCCTCTCTTCGATGATGACTGGGAAGCTTCCGTCTACCTGTACCCACGAACACCACAATCCACCAACTCCCGGCCCCCAGTTACACTCCTCGTCATATCTGTAGGCGATAACATAATTTTCGATCCGAGCAAAGAGGAGCTTACAGTTGCTGAAGCTGTATTAGCTATTACGATTGGAGAAAAAAGACGCAAGGATGGAGATGTGGATATGGACGCTAGTGCTGGAAGAGATTTAAGATTGTTAGCTGTGAGGACTGTGGATTTACCGGCTAGATTAACGGCTCCTGGCGTACCGAATACCATGAATACTGCTACTGGAGGTGCGGCAGCTGAGACGACCGATTTGGCTTCTACTCAGAGGGAGACGATGAAGGAAGGGGGCGTTTGGCAACCACCGAGAGGAGGAATTAAGAGGAAACTAGTTGCGACGATGATTGCAAAGGTCATGGAGCGTGGCGGCGTTGCAGAAGAGGTATTAGATGGTTTGGAGACTGTGGAGTTGGCCTAGTTTCGTGATTTTACAAGGAATTTTCTACAATGATACCCTTCTTCTCCCACGCATGTACATTATCTCGTCCCATATCGGCTTAATGCTAGAACAAAGTTCCCGTCCGATTTCAAAACAAATTGGTATCAAAACGTCCACATACTTCTCACCAAATTCCCAACCATTTCTTCCCCGAAAAGTGCTTCTCATAAACCACTTTCTTTTCTCCTTCCTCCCCTTCTTGCTTCCCCTCTCCCCCAGCCGTCTCAGCAATCTCAGCCTCCTTTTCATCTCCCAACTTAATTCCGGGACCCATAACCTCTTTATCAGTCTTAGCAGTCCAACCGCCAAACCCTGGATCCTTGTCCAGACCATGCGCCTTTCTATACGCAGCTCTCTTCGCAACATCCTCAACCTTATGTTTTCTCCTCTCCATTGTCTCCGCCGTCACATGTGCAGTATGCAGTTGTAAAACTTCATAACATGTTCTTGTAAATGCTACTGGGTGTATAAATAGTTGTGGCCATTCAGGTAACATGTCTCCGAATGGGGAATCGCGTTTGAAGTTTGTTATCCAGACGCCTCCTGCAAGGGTGGAGAGTGTGCCCTGGGATTGGGAGTTAGATATGTGGTTTGGAGAGGAGGGGGAAGAGGAGGGGGAAGTACCAATGCGATCCAAACATGAATAGATTTGTTATTGAGAAACCAATGCATAAAAGTCCCTTCTGGAGGCATCATATTTGGATATTTCTTAACACTTTGTCTGGCAATTTCTTCGGCGTTCAATTGGGGGCCTGGATACCGGGGAGGATCTTTCCGGAGTCGGGCAGGATGAGAGGGGGGGTTGAATTTGGAGGGTTTCTCGAGGACGAGGGGTTTCGAGGACTTTTTGGATGCATTATTCTTGGACTTGGAGGAGGCATTGCGAATCGTCGTTTTGGGTGACAGAGACCAGAGGGGAGACCGACGTGGCAGGAGAAATCTGGGTATAGAGGTCGTGGGCGGCATTGTGAATAGTGAACTGCAATACAAAACCTCTTGATTATTGTACAAGCTTGCAAGGTAGAGTAAATAGACTGACTCACGACTCGAGTAGTAAATCAAAAAACGCAAGTCCTTCCGTTGCTCCACAATACGTTCACCTGCAAGTTAATCTAACGTAAACAAAAATTTCCATAAAAACTTCCGTAACAACCCGACCTGCGCCACATCTACTGACCATCTCACTTCTTCCTATTGGCTGGGACAGTTCGGGAAGTGTGGCTTGAATTAACCTCGTCAATTTCGGGATTAAATTGAGCTACGTCTTATGGTAGGTACATAATTCAAGATTTATTTTCTTTTTCTTTCTGTTCTCATACCATACTGTTTTGAAAAATTCCTTTCTTACCATTTTGCTCACGACATTACGACCACGAAAAAACTTTCGTACATAATTCCTTTTAGTTCCTCTACATACATCCTCTTAATTAGACAAAATGGGTTTCAAAGCAGGTACGTTTCTTTTCCGTTTTCGAACGGCTTCCCACTTTCTGGAGACGTGAATCGATCATGTCACGATGGAAGATATTTGCCATTGGGAATGGGGAGGTGCGAATTTGGTCTTTGACTTTCGCAACGGCGATGGTGGTGCGATGGGGGTGCTTGGGGTGTCTTTGGTCGAGAGGGTTCTTGTATTGTCGATATGGGGAGAAATTTTGTTCTTCATGCCGCCACTCACCAAGTCAACTGAACTCGCACTCTGCCATTCCAAGGGCTGTTTACAAAGCTTCTGCAGATACGCATGAAGCTGTCAGCATCTCCCTACCTCTCCTACGGCCTTGGATTCCTCTCAAACCCCCACTTGCCACTTGGTCGACATGTGCATAAGCAGCATGAATGAATAACAAATTCTCACAACTTTCTCTTACAGGAGACGCAAAGAAGGGTGCCAACCTTTTCAAGACTAGATGTGCTCAATGCCACACCCTCGGTGCGGGTGAAGGAAACAAGATCGGTCCTGCCCTTCACGGTCTTTTCGGACGTCAAACCGGTGCCGTCGAGGGTTACGCATATACCGATGCCAACAAGCAAAAGGCTATCACATGGAATGAGGACACACTTGTATGTTTTCCCACGACGCCACCGAGAATATCACAGAGAGGGAAATTTTTAACACATGAAATAGTTCGAATATCTCGAGAACCCAAAGAAATATATCCCAGGTACCAAGATGGCTTTCGGTGGATTGAAGAAGGACAAGGACAGGAACGACTTGATCCAGTACGTTTTACTTTCCACTCTACTCAGACTTCCATGCATTTTCTGCACCCACCTACTTCTATGATGATTTTCTTATTCGTTAAACTTCTTACGTCCACCATGACTATGAGGATGAAACATTATATTCCAATTGTTCCTTCTGAAAGTTCAACAACGTCAACCATTTACTTCTTGAGACATTCACTTGCAGAAGCTAATTATCATCGCAGGTTCTTGAAGGAGTCTACATAGAGAATTTCATAACGATTGTATACATAGAATTAGACGCAGCGGCTTGTACTCTAGGTTAGACAGATGTTCTCGGGTAGAAGCGATTTGGGTCGAGCTTTTTTTTTCGACCAACAAAAATACAAATAACAATACTCCTCTTTATATTTTTTCATTAACTATCGATGATCTGATATAAAATTTGTTACACCGGACTCCATGATCACAGCTATTGATTGCCCACACATTTTTCTCTTATCCGAACTTTGCAAATGTATAGCCGTGTGGGACCGGTTGATGTTCACGACATGCATTTTGATGACCAGTTAACCGTTGACCTCTGTAAATTCGTTCAATTTCTGACTGTCGCCGTCCAGCAATCCAACCGCATAGCATAGACGAGAAGAAAACTTGGCATATCATTCAACTCGGGTTTTTTGATCTCTACTTCTACTCGTCTATCAAATTCCTTTACTTTCCAAGACCATCCCATTTTCCCACGTTCCATCGTCCTACCCTATCGAGCAGCAAAATCGTTATGGGCTTTCTTCCCGGGTCTCAGTAGCAATGGTTCTTCCACGGGTGTAGGGTTAGATAGATGGATTTCCACCGGATTTAGATTGGATACCCGAGTAAATTTTCTCGGCGCCGGTTATACATTGCATATTAGCGCCGAGCTTGTTCATGGTTTCCATCCATTCGTCGTATGGGTCTGAGTCGAAGACGATGCCGCCACCTGTATGGTTGTGTTAATTATAGTCATGAATGAATGAGTAAATGGGTAGAGTCGAGTTATTTAGTATGAGACCGGGAGTGAAATAGGATGTCAAACATACCAGCTTGTAAATAAGCAACTCCATCTTTGACCATCATGGTTCTTAGCGCAATACATGTATCCATCTCCCCTTCAAACTCATTCCCGTCAGCATCCACACTTCCGTATCCGAAGTATCCAACTGCGCCCGCATATACACCTCTCTTCTCTTTTTCCAATTCAGCAATCAATTCCATAGCCTTAACTTTTGGTGCACCGGATACGGTACCAGCAGGGAAGATAGAACGGAATGCATCAAATCGAGTTTTATCTTTCCTCAACACTCCAGAGACTTGTGAAACCAAATGTTGCACGTGACTGAACTTTTCAACAACCATTAATCGATCTACGCGAGTGGTTAGGGGATCGCATACACGGTTGATATCGTTACGTGCGAGATCGACAAGCATGACGTGCTCGGCACGATCTTTGAGGGAACTGCGTAATTCTTCGGCAAGTGCTTCGTCAATTTGTGGATCGGGGTTACGTTTGACAGTACCAGCGATTGGATGGGTTATCACTCGGCCATCTTCGGCTTTGACAAGAAGTTCGGGGGAGGCTCCTACAATTTGGAAATCACCGCAGTTGACGTAGAAAAGGTAGGGTGAGGGGTTAACGGTTCGGAGATGGCGGTATATATTGAAAGGGTGGAGAGAAGTTGGTCTTGCGAAGCGTTGTGAAGGGACTGCTTGGATAATATCGCCGGATGTGATATGAGTTTTGAGTCTTTTGACGTGCGTCTCATAACCTTCTTGGCCGATGTTTGAGGTATATTCGTTGTCCAACTTTATAGGTGGCTGTACGGGCAATGGTGTATCTTGCGATTCAAGAACGGACACAACTTCGTCAATGATTTCTTGTGCTTTCTCATACTTGGCTGGAATCTGAGAGAAATCCTCCGGAACATGAAGGTATGTGATCACTTTTATTACACCAAAAAATCGATCGAATGCGACAATAGTATCGAATAGCATAAAGAGTGACTCAGGGACTTTGAGAACATCTTGCATAGGTCTTGCAGTCTTAGGTTCGAAATATCGCACACAATCGTAACCCACGTATCCAATTGCTCCTCCTGTCAAAGGTGGTAGTTTTTGTCCCGGAATTTGTGCTACCCTGCATTTAGCCAACTCTGCCTCGAGCGCTGGCAATGGGTCCACTTGTTCGCCATGTCCTTCGCCGGTTTTGAGAATCTTTCGAGGTCCAGCTCCTATAAAACTATATCTGCCAACCTTTTCTGTGGCAGCACTCTCGAATAAGAAGGAATGGTCGGAGTTTGAATGCGCGGAGATTTTGAGGTATGCCGCGGACGGGGTAATAAGGTCGGAGGAGATCTCTTTGTAGATAGCAACTAAATTGGGAGCGTATGACTTTCCTTTAGATTTGGAAAGAACGGTCGATATTTCCGCCAGAGATGGCGAGATGTCCTAATTGCGTGTGAGCTATATTGTTCAATCTTGGGAAGAGTCATATTCTATCTAACATACCCCAACCACCATTTTGTATGAGAAGAGTAGAGAAGAGTAGAGTAGATTGGATGGGAAATGAGAAAGAAGTATAACAACTGATGGCAGACTCGTGGAAACCAGTACAGAAAGAGTGTGAAAGAATCAAATAATCTCAGATGAGTAGTAGAGGTAGCTGGAGGGAACAACAATCCTTTGTGACTTAAGGTTCCTATGATAACTCTTAAATTATATTAGGAAATGAGTAAATTGTCCCCCAGGAAATTAAGGCGGTGATAAATGGCAGAACTTCCTTTCCACTCAAAAATAATGTGAACCTCAGAAGCCAGGACAGCAGACATTTCACATTTCCACCCCACTACGCGCGACATACCGACATACCCGCTACTCATATTGAGATCTATCATTGGTTTGTAGGAGGAATTGTGCATTTTGGATTTGGAGCTATATTTTATAATGCAAACACATCCATCCACGTGAAACCTTTACAACAAAATGAATTCTTGGTTGCTTGTTGGGTCATAGCGCCAATACGACTTCCTGCATGCTATACCCCCAAAGATGAATATCCTGGGTCTTCGTCGCCATTTCAATTCTCCTCTATCGTTTACGAACGTCGATGCTCCAGCAATTGCCCCATCAAGTCCGTCGAATCAGGACTCTCAGGACAACCGAGATGTGCTACTACAAAGACTCAATGACCTCGTAGTCAGGTTGTCACATGATGATGCCGAGGACGCTGCTATCACTGCATTGCACAAGAAGACGGATGAGATGGAGACGCTGTTGAAAGTGGAATATTCTATGGATCTGGATCCAAAGGTATCGCGCGATAAAGTTAAACCGCCGCCGCGGAGGAGGGATTCGAATGAGATGTTGTGGGGAAGACCACTGGCTCCTACAAGAAATAGCTACCTACGACGGCCTAGTTCTCCACCACCAACGTCTCACGGCGCTTCATGTAATAAGACTGTAGTGGCAGTCTCGAAAGCTGCCGAGATAGCAACATCAGCCGAAGAGCTGAACGTACGACTTGCCAAGGCAGTTGGTGAACTTCAAGCTTCTAGAATAGAAAGCGATGTAAGTTTACATGCATCAATCAACCCCCAATCGCAAAATACGATTACTCATGTATTCTATGTAGAAGATTCTCGCCTGGCACGTCTCCAAGTTGGACGTATGCATGCAAGAAATCACTACTCTAGAGGAACACATTTCGAACCTGTAGGTGTTGATTCTCATTTTGTCTCGCCCATTGATTCTCACTTCTTTGGCTCTTTATTTTCTTGAGACTAAGCAATTTTCCTATCGAACCAGCCAGGAAGACCTGGACACCAGTCAAACACTACTCAGCCGTACCCAAATCGAGATGCAAACCATGGCAGCAAAACACGCGAAAGCTCTGGAGGATATCAGTTGGAGGGAGGACTGGGACGAACTAAATCAGGATATGGACATGAGAGGTAACAGCAGTATAGGAGTGTGGGATGACCCTTCCGATTCCCCTGGCGAATAAAAATATTAACAGCATGAATGTTTCTATACCCGGCAACTTATTGGAGATTGGGTGGCAGCTTTGACTCTACGTCTGTACAGAAATTTGTAAAGAGCTTAGGAGTTGGGGAAATACCAATTTTGCATGGAATTCGTCAGATCATGATGATATATGTTGCAGTAACCTCACTTTGATTGTTTAGTACTTGGGCCAAGTGGCTGATGTGCAAAGATTCTTGTTTGCACGCTATGTGTTGATCACGGACTCGATGGAATCAAATATCTACAGCACCAAAGCCGGTAATGCCTTTTTGTCATAACAATTCTTCAATTGTGTTGAGAGAATTGAGTTTATGTGAACTTGCGGAATTGGCTTTTGTGTCGCCGTCATCCATTCACACATTCATAATTAATCTCTGGTTCTTAATATAGTATGGCCATCCCATCAACATCCAAACAATGCTCACCATCGCTATAACAAGAGACGGCAGTATTCCCCTATGTATACCCATAGTTTTAAAAACCAACCACTCGCTGACAAAATGTCCCAAAACTATCACATACGTCCACAAAGCCATAGTATATATCTCCTTATTGTCGATGTTGTAAGCAGCATATGTGCGAAGGATGAAAGATACTAAGGTCCAAGTACCGAACAGTCGAGTACTGAGATTGGTAACTTGGGAATGCGAAGTTGGACCGGAGTAGGTTCGGCGCATTTTGGAGGGTGAGGTGTAGCATCCTATGGTATTGAAGATGGATGCTGCTGAGGTCTATGCTTGGATGAGCTTTGTTATTCTTTCTATTGGAAAGGAGCGACTCACGGCCAGAACCCAGTATGGTAATGCGCCATCGTGTTTGGGGAGGAGAGAGGACATATTATTCTTTTGATCTATATGAAACTTCAATCTTGCTTCAGGACATAGTAATTGATGAAATGCAGTTCGATGGTAGATTAGAAATTGAAAGCAAACTTTGAAAATATACTAAGAAGTGTTGCGATTAAGTAAACTTCGACTTATTAGCCCTGATCTGGATAACATTCGGATAAAGTACGACCCGTTAAGCTATCATCGTATGAGTTGAAGATTCTCGCTTCCGGCTGGGAGGTTAGTGGGGACAAACCAACAGAAACGCAGGGCTCAAGAAGACATAACAGTTGGGCTGATGAAGTCCCGCATTGGTGCAGAATAGTCTATGCAAAGGACTCAAACAAGGAAATATTCACGGACCAAAACCTAAAGTAGAAGGGAAAGGAAATGAGAAGTTCCTCATTCTCTACATAGAGCTCGAGGCTCCAAATGACCTAGTTTTTCGCCTGCATATGCGCCACAGGACCGACCCTTGACAAATATCTTCAATATAAGAATGATAAGAAGCCTGTTAGTTGTCTTCTATAAACTTAACTTCTTTCCATCACCAAAAAAAGCAAAGATTCAAGCTTACAATGAATACTTCTCAGCCCATAAATTCCGTCCTCATTGTCGGTGGATGTGGTGCACTTGGGCATCGCCTCGTCACCGAGCTTCTCGGTCTCGAAACACCACCAGAGCAAATATATGTCTTCGATCTCCAGACCCAACAAAATCGTATCACAACAGTTCAATACCATGATGTAGATATATCAAGTAGAGAACAAGTTTACTCGGCTCTTGGGGCTTTAACGCCAGTCCCTGAGGTTATTTTTCATACTGCTTCTCCGCCTTTTGGTCTGCTGGATTTGGAACTCTATCCTAAGGTTAATGTTGAGGGAACGAGGAATTTACTGGAGTGTGCTGAGGTATGTGGAAGACTTTTATTTGAACTTGTGGTAGCAGTGTGTCCGATAGTCTGGACTAAAGTCCGATAATGAGATGATTCTTGATTCCTGGACCCATTTGGAACATTCAATCCGTTTGAAACATTCACAGCTCGTCAAACATTGAATCCATTTGGAACATTCATAGCTCTTTTTGCATTGAGTCTGGAGGTCGACCGATCGACAACCAAGACAATGTTAACACGAATAATCAATAGACCCTGGGCGTCAAAGCCTTCATCTATACCTCCAGCGCCTCAGTGCACCACGACGCAGTAAGCGATCAAACCGAAATGGACGAGACCCATCCCCTGGTTTTCCTCCCCACCCAAAAAGAACTCTACTCCCACTCCAAAGCCCTCGGCGATCAACTAGTTCTCGATCACAACAATCCCGCTCAAAAGTTCCTCACAACCTGTATCCGACCATCCGGAATCTTTGGCGAAAATGACCCAGGCTCAGTGAAATCCTTCGTGGAAAGAGCCGCGGCCGGAAAACTCAAAATCCATATTGGAAACGGCAAAAATCTCTTTGATTTCACTTATGTGGGTAATCTTATCGATGCTCATATTCTAGCTGCGCAGACTTTGTTACGTCATCATAAAACTCCTATTGAGGATGAAACGATGCGTGTTGATGGTCAAGGCTTCCTCATCACTAATGATGAACATATCCCCTTCTGGGAATTCGCCCGTGAAATTGGCGATGCAGCAGGTTACCCTACAAGGAAAGAGGATTTGAGGTCGATACCGAAAATTGTTGGGTATAGTATGGCTGTCATTGCTGAGTGAATGGTGTGGATAGTTTCGTTTGGGCGCAAAAAATCGAGGGTTAATCGAGTGGGTATTGCATATAGTTGTATGACGAGGACATATCGAATTGATAAAGCAAAACGTGCTCTAGGCTATAAGCCACGTGTGAGCTTGAAGGAGGGCATTAGACGTAGTGGATATTCTTTCGCGGTTAAGAATATGAAAACTGATTGAGGGGTACGGGAGGCGAATTTCTATAAGCGAATGTGGTCAAGATAGTATGCATTGTTTCACTTCTTCCTGTATATTTGGTAGCAAGGGGTTTAAATTCATAAGATACTGCAGATGTGCCAGTATCTATCTAGCTTACATGTTTGGCCATCAACTAAAGCTAATGCCATGGCATTTTCCTCTACAAAGCATTAACTTTCGAAGGAATGGATGGCACAATAGAATATGTGGAATAAGATCATCAACCTCGCCACCAAAAAGTTTCTTTCTCTCGTTTGACATAACCACCTCCACTGCAGTCAAAATACCCTCTTCCCCAATAAAGCAATCTCCCTACGGCCATAAACAATCTTAATTTGGCACCACTTTTATCTTCTTTCATTCGATACTTTAGCAGCTTGCTTTATTGGCATTGCATGCTTGCAGTAAAAACCTCCTTACATATTGATATATGTGTAGATGGTTACGCCCTAAAATTTTAGGAGCGAGACTCGGAAGGTCGATTTTCGATGAAGGATAGATCGATGAAATTCGATATTGGTTGCTGGCCGCACAGAGCAGCGAAGAGCTATCTGTTGATCCGGGAGGAATATCCTTAGTATATCATGATTATGATGTCCTATGATGAATGGACCTTATCAGCGTAGAATCAGTCATAGCCTCCTCCGATTTGGCTTGCAAATGCAGTAGAAACACTCTTCTCGTCATCATCGAATCGGCGACCACTCAATAAAGAGCTTGTGCCAAACACACTACCGGAATCGCCAGTTTTGTAATCAGCAATACGACCACCTGACTCGACGTATCGCTTCAAGCGGTCAGATTGACTCAAACTAGTTTGCTTCTGCCCTTCGTGAACGCTGGCACCGAGACTAACGCCACCTTGACCAATGCCCCTGCCATCTGTAACACTACTGCTTGTGACATCAGTGAACTCGCTAGCGGCAACAGATTCTCCAGCGATGCTCTCAGGTCCACGGCTACGTCCTTTTTGTCCATTGGCACGTGGTCCTCGTGAATCAAGACCAGGCCAATTATCAAGGCCGGTGAGAGGGAAGTTACCAAAGCCTGCAGGATAAGCAGATCCAACACCCACTCCACCGAGATGTGATGAGTGAACCGAAGAAACATCATCCAAAGCAGAGCTCATCATTGAACCCGTTTCAGTGAAATCCTGGAGTTGAGGGGCCTTGTTGTTACCATTTCGGCCATTGTGGGTCAATCCCATTTGATAACGTTGTGGGCCACGATAAGTTGTCTTTGGACGGCTGAATTGTAGAAGTGAAGTTTGCAAGTTTGAAAGTGGGCCTTCGACAAGACAGCTACGATCCTTGAAATGTTGTAACAAGTAGTGCCAGAGAGGATGCTTAGACAGAACCTTTGGATTACCAACAATAACAAGACCGTACTTGGCACGCGTCAAGGCTACATTGAGGCGTCTAGGATCGCTCAAGAAACCAATACCTTGATGATCATTCGATCTGACACAAGAAAGGATAATAAAATCTTTCTCTCGTCCTTGGAATGCATCGACGGAAGCAACTTCAACCTCCTTGTAGTGCTCTTTCTTAAAAGAACCAGTATTCTGCATAGAGGTTACGACATAACTGCGTTGGCCTTCATATGGAGTGATAACACCAATATCACCAGGCTGCACTCCAGCTTTGAAGAATCGTGTAACAATCTTCTCTACGTTTGAAGCTTCAGTTCTGTTAAGATAAGAAGTACCAGAAGCAGAGATTTCCTCATTGCCAAGATTGGACCAGAACATCATGGGCGTATCGGCCACAGGCCAAGGGAAATCAACATCGCGACGAAGTCGTTGTTGCATTGTAACACCATTCTGCAGAGAACCATCGTAGAACATGTTCGATGGAAATTCAGAAAGACATGGGTGCATACGATATTGCACATTGAGTCGAATAGGGCTGAGACCAAGGTGGACTAAACGTTCGAAGAGTGACTGGTTCAGACCTGCCTTTGCAGCTTTCTTGTTCATGATGACGGGACCTAATTGTTGGTGATCTCCAACCAAAACTACTTGTTTACATCCCAGGACAAGTGGAATCATGCATTCTGGCTCTGCGGATTGAGTAGATTCGTCGATGAGGACTGTTCTGAATTTCATTTTGGCAAGTCTTGGGTCTCCGGCTCCAACACAAGTACAGCAAATGACATCAGCATTGCTCAAAATCTCACGTTCGGCAGCTCTTGTCAATGCCTTAAACTTCTTCTCATCTTGACTAGACAACTCGCCGAGCTCGCTCTTCAATTGAGTAAGTTTAGCCAATTCGTGATTGCTGTCATTCATGCGGACCTGCTCGTGCAAAGAGAGAAATCCAACAGATGATTCGACATCTTCGCGGGACTTGGCTGTAAGACGTACAACTTTGAGTTGAGTTCGATGTATACGCTCACAGAGTTGATCGACCGCAACGTTAGAAGGAGCACATACAAGGACTTGGCCACCATTGACCTTAGCCAAATGATAAATGACTGTGGCGGATGTGACTGTCTTTCCAGTTCCTGGAGGCCCTTGAATAAGACTCAAAGGCTTCTGTAATACACTCTTGACAGCACTAATTTGACTGCTGTTCAATTCCGGTAAACCAGGAACACTAAACTTCTTGGGCATTTGAATCTTCATTGGAGCCGCAGCTACCTCGTGACCAAGAAGTTTGTGGAAAATGTATCCCGATACACTCATTTCATCCACAGCAAAAGTCTTCATGGCAAATTGCATGCGGTCGTAAGATGTTGCCTTCCAGACATAATCGGCAGAGAAGTTATGGGTGCATTCCGTTGGTACTGATTTATCATTGCCGACTTTTCGGAGTTCGATAGTAACTTCATCAGATTGATTGTTTGGAATTTTGACCACATACCCAACACCCTCCCAGACAGGTCGTAGCTCGCCCTTGTACTTGAGTCGCATCTCATCACCTACAGCGAGTTTTACATCACCAAGCTCAATCTTGGGAAGAATGAAGCTAGCCAAGTGTTTGTTATTCAAACCATAATCCCAGCGAATAATTAATCCATCCTCGGATTGGGCCTCCTTGAGTTTACGGTCGTAATCTGCCTCAATTTTGACCAAAGGTCCAAAGACATTCTGATATTGGTAGGCATCATCGTATTTGAGAAGAACAGGGGCCGGGTCATCATCAATTCCAGCAGCCTTTTCCAAATCGGAAAGGGTAGCGTTGATATTATCCTTCCACATCTCCTCCAACTTCGCAATCATCGGTGGCGTGAGATGTCGGGCGCGAAGTTGTTCTGCATCCGTAGGAAGAGACACAAGCCAAGTCAAAAAAGATCGATCCTCAATCAACGGTTGCCATTTGGATACATCCCAACTCATATCTTTCGAAGACGGAGCAGAGGCACAAGGCTGACGGCATAGGAGAACCACGACGGTATCAGATTTGGCAGGAATGAAGCCGAGTAGGAAAACATTTTTTATACCACAGTTGTAGCATTCGAGTACGGTATCTCCGAGGGTTGACAATGGGTGTAACTGAACTTCCTTGTGTCTTGCGCGAACAAGATGATTGACGATATGTGAAGATGTAGCATTTCCTCGGGCACTGCAGAACCACTTGTTGCATCCTAAGCACTTGACAACACAGCTTGGAGAGTGAATTCCACAATATCTACACATCAAATCAGCCCAGTTCAGGACAATTTGGATTGTTGATAGTTCAACTTACGCGCATGCGTGTGCTGGTAGTTCCTTCTCATCCTCAAGACCTCTAAGTCCAAGAGTTTTCATGCCATCGACTGGAACGCTTGCAAGACTCTCATTATCATCATCGTCAAATACTTCGGTCTCGTTGTCATCATCATCGCTTCTTCGTCTGCTGGATCCTAAACCACCATGACCTCCATATTGTCCATACAACAAGCTTTCATCCGGATCAATATTTGAGAGGTCATCTGCACCGGCATTGATTGCAGCAGCAGAATCGGATATTAGGTGGTTTCCTACATGGGCGAAAGCGCTTTCCATGATGACAGTATGTCCAGATACTACACACGAGATTTCAAAGGTTAGAAACAGCTGCAAAATAGGACAATAGAGCAAATAAGAACACGAGAATCATCTGATAGAGATCCCATGGGACCTCACAGATTCCATCCATACTTACAGTAGGTTGGACAAATTTCTTATGTTTGAAAGTAGGCTTTGTGGCGGAGGCCGGCGCAAAGATATTGGAGGTAATATTGAAAACTGGGCCAGACTTTCAAGTCATTATCGAAACTTTCACTGTAAATTCGCACAATCGGTCTTGGTCTTGCAAGTGATAGATATCTTTTGTATGATACAGAATGAGTCCAGAACTCTTTTTTTCCCCTCTGTGAAGGTAGTTGGTAGTTGGTAGTTGGTGGAGTACTGAAGAGGTGAAGAGGTGCACAGTTGCGTTTTTTGATTGTGTGGGATTTCACATAATTGATGCAGCCTGCGATTAGGTACTTAGCGTGCGTGCCGATGCTTGCCGATGCCGATCCTGATAAAGGTTTGTAGATAGAAACTTTTTTTTCTGCTTGAACTTGATCTTGAATCACCAGACATCTCGAAGCTTCTTAACCAACACTCTCTTGGTTTTTCATACAATTGTTTTATACAATTTTCAAGATGATTGTAAGATATTTTATAAGATTATTTGATATCTTCATACCTTGGATCATATCTCTTTTTTACACAATTCTTTGAGATTCGTGGAAATTGGCTAATACAAATTCTATAGCGCAAACAAGCCCGACAACGACGAGATTACCTCTACAGAAGAGCCTTAACCCTTCGTGATGCTGAGATCAGTGAAAAGCGCGCAAAACTTCGAGCTTCCTTAGCATCCGGCAAACCTTTAGATCCATCCATTGCGAATGATAAGAAACTACGAGAAGATTATAAATATGATGAATCACGACCAGATCTGACGGCAAACGAGGAACTTGATTTGGATGATGAATACGCTCAGCTTTCCGGAATTATTGATCCTCGAGTACTTGTCACAACTTCAAGAGATCCTTCATCAAGACTTTCGGCTTTTGCGAAAGAGATTAGATTGTTGATACCAACTTCAATTCGTTTGAATCGAGGAAATCTCATTTTGCCAAGTCTGATTACATCTGCCCAAGCATCTGGACTTTCCGATATTATCCTCCTTCATGAACATCGTGGTACACCAACAGCCTTGACCTTATCCCACTTCCCGCATGGACCCACGATATCTTTCTCTCTACACAATGTTGTTTTGCGCCATGATATCCCAAACAGCTCCCGTGGTACGGTCAGCGAGTCTTATCCTCATCTAATCTTCGAAGGCTTTACATCAAGATTGGGTCTTCGAATTGTCAAAATCTTGAAACATATCTTTCCACCAAGAGAAGCGATTACGAACAAAACGAAAATCGGAAGCAGGGTTGTAACCTTCAAAAATATTGAAGATAGTATCGAAGTTCGACACCACGTGTTCGTCAAGACGGGATATCAAAGTGTGGAACTCGCAGAAGTTGGACCTCGAATGACGATGAGATGCTTTGAGATTAGAGGAGGTACATTGGAGAATAAGGATGGTGATGTTGAATGGAGAATGAACCAGTATACGAGAACATCGAAGAAGAAGGACTATCTGTGAAGGCTTGGGAAATGGTTATTTGCTTGTTTGTTTAGCGTGGAGTTTGGTGGATTCAACTTACTGTTCTGAGGCTCAAAGAATTTCAAATCGAGGTCCTTCATCGACATATCTAAGAAAGAGTTTGGCAAAGAAGAAAATATCCGCCGAAAGCATAGGCAGAAGCCATATGGTCGCTGCGACTCTCCATGCCTCATCTATCGACATTGAAAGAATCGAGAATGTACCAAAGACGATTTCACGCATCGTGGGTACTGTAAAATTGTGACATCAGTTTATGGTTGGGTATCATTTGGACCCCTCATTTCAGCTACCTTGTTATGCATTTTGGTTTCTTTGTTCAGCATAGAGTTGCGGGTGACGCAAACAAAAGTGCCAAAGGTGGTCTAGGTAATTTAGAAGCACATTTTCAATCACACCGTTTATTTGTTTGCTCCTAAAGCTCTTTCGACGCTATATTGTATTATCTTAAAAACACACTATTACCAAATATGCTGATATTCTTTTGCTCGAAACAGGAATTGCACGAGATGTACAAAGTGCACACCAAAACACGCTCCTTCCAAAGTTCAAGCCTTCGAGCCCGAAAAACTTTTTGATTGCCAAATCTGGATTAAAACATTCAAGAGTGTTGTAAGGTAGAAGTCATGAGAGACTAACTGCTTGTTAAATTTCATTTTAGACATTCAAATCGTTTGGATGTGTTATATTAGTTTTGCACTTTTAATGAGTTTGGTATACGATTTATTCCGTATATCATACCAAACTACAATCTCGAGTTATTTCATCTATCCTTCATACATTTTTGAGCAAACGTCCCTTCATCGTTGAACCAATATCTCTACCGCTTCACTCTTTCAGCGGGCTATCTGATGGGGTTGAAAGGTACATAAGCAGTCACCACTCCTTTCAAAAAATCCACAAATTTGACCATTCTCTCACTTGTCTCTGAAAGCTGATTCTGTTCCTACTTGATTAATAAGCACCTGATTCCTAAAGCTCGATTAAGAGCTCTTGAAACCCCTGAAACGCTTGATTGAGCACCTGATTTCGACGCCGTGGTACAGCTGATTCGGATCGAGAAGCTCGCGAAGCACAAAAGGGGGTTGGTGTCAGGGTTGCTGCCTAAGGCATAGAGCTAGAGCTTAGGAGGGTATTCAAACAGTTCCTCTTTCATAGAATCCTTTTCCTCTTCATAGTTTACTACAATACTATTCCGATACCTAAGATTATGATTCCTTTTTTCCTTTCACTCCTTGACATTCTGTTTATTCGTTGTTGAATTATTAATACCTTACAATGGCCGTCTTTGATGAGAATGGGTGGCCGGAAAGTAGGGTAGGGGACTTACAATCAAACATCACCTAAACTTGGAAAATGGCAGCTTTTGTCCCAAAATACCTTCGAGTGACTTGGTTCTGGACACAGCTTTGGGCACAACTTGCATGCTTTGTTATCTTCTTCTACGACTATCATAAGGCTGAGTTTTCAACTTGGGATGAAGCAGAATGGGCTACCCATAGGTGCAGGCCTGGTCAATATTTTTGTAAGTTATAATTAGCTCAATGTTCACATTGGAAGATTCAGCTAATGGTGGTATGTCTTTTTCAGACCCTCTTCTGCATCTCCTACCTGATTTCTTGTTGGTACAACCCCATTGTGTATGATACCAATTGTATCTGCCTTTGTGTATATTTTGAAAGCATATTGCTCATTTGGAGGAGCACAACTTGTCTTTTTCTTTGGCCCGCTGCTAGCTTTAGGGCCTACAAGGAATCATCTTTCCCCGGAAAATTCGGACTTTTTTTGGGCCTGGCCCTTTGGCTTTGTGATGGAAAAGTCTTTGGAGCGGAATCAGCTATAGCAATAGGAATCGAAATCAGAATCAGGATCAGAATCGGCTGTACTTTGCTCGATTTTTTTTGACAATTGTAATGGTGTTTCGAGATTGGAAATTCGAAATAACATGGAAAAAGCAAAAGTAATATTTCTGGTGATTTCTTGGGCTCTTATTGCCTACTTACTGATTGCTGCTGTTGGTATCACCTCGGTGGTATGATACAGATAATCAACTGATATGTATAATAAGGCATGGTATAATATGGTCGTTGTATTGAAGAGCTGGAAGCTACGAGGGGAGGTTATATGCCCGCAGTGTGAGGCTTCTTTGAGCCTGTCGAATCAGGCATCCACTTATGTATACCTCCAGCTGGAGAGGCCTAACCTCTTGCAACCTCTATCCTTCCTACATAATAAATAATAAGTCTTCTACAACCACAATCCCCGCAGCGGATTGCCTAGTGCGACCACGTACTAAGTGACTTACGGCGCAAGCATGAGACTTGTCTCATGCTTGAGATGTCGCAACAGCTGCCTCTTTCGTATACAGCAGTCGGAGGTGTAAGGAGGAGCTGTGGAGGTTGCTTTCTATCGAACTTTCTGCGGGTGCTCCACTAACCTTATTAGGAATAGGAAGCATGGTTCCGATCCTATTGTGGATACATCATACATAATCTGAAGGTTTTCTGGGGATACTTCATCTTGCCCCATCAAATTAAAGTTGACACTTTCACGATACTTTCTTTCTTTTTTTAATTCCTAAACTCTTGAGTCTTGGCATTCTCCTACAGTCCTAAAGATTTGAAGATAACTGGAAAGATACCTATGTTATGAACTATTACGACGGGAACGGTATGCACTACTCTGAGCCACCAGTCCGTCCAATGTCCAATGCTCTATGAGTTACCTACATATCGGACATTTTTACCCATGAAAGTACCGAGGCCTAACACAAACAATATCACTTGAATCCTCCCTTTTCAGGCAAAAAACCCGCTCTTTATTGATCATTTCATTCGGATGTACGGAGTAGGATCACTTGGGTGTAAGTGGAAATATGGATTTCGAAGTACGTAACCTTTAATTTGAAGCTATCCCCACTTTCGCTGAAATGGTCATCATTACAAATGATGACGGTGAGCTGAAGAGCCTCATCCCCATCACATATACCCCTCTACCTGCTCCACTACCTTAATGCAAAAGCAACGTTGACAGCGGGTTTTACCTCCGAAGCTAAAAATATCATTTGAAGGAAAAGAGTGGAAAATGACACGATGATATGAAGTAGCCAAAGTCCAAAGTAGCCGAGTGCATTAACTTTTTTGTTGGTTGTCATCTATTGCAGATTTCCCCTCTATTAACACTAACGGACTCCTACTGCCAGAAAGTCCGCAACGTGGTAAACTAGGTACATACAAGGGGATAGACACCCTGCCTCGCCTCTTCCCGAGCCGCGGACTTTCTAACGGCAGGAGCAGTACATACGAGTGCTACCTAAGTGCTATATGCGGGGTGGGTAGTGAAAAGCGTCGTAAGCTCTATCAAATCCCCTTCAGAATCTTAATCCATGCCAGATGCCAGTTAAAGGTGCATAGACAGACGATACGCTACGATATGATATGATATCTCCTCTTTCTTATGCAGAATCTTGTAAGGGTCTTGAAGGTTAAAGATTAAAGCTTAAAGCATTTTAGGAAGTGATCAATATCGGACGATGCTTAAGCAAACCGGGACTTTTACGTTTATACAAGCTTAATCCTAAAGCTTATGTCTGACGCTTAATCCTGACGCTTAAGTCCTCTTCTGGTAAGATCTGAATCTGTAAGGTACCCGAAGGATTTTAGACGAAGGAAAAGAAACTGTGAAACTATTGTACTAGTAAACAATGGACATGAACATTTCCCACTCAACGAGTCGTTTCTTTTTCTAACTGTACTTATTGTTTCTGAATTGTCTTTTCTTAAAAACCACTTTCATTCTCCACTTCTACGACTGTTATCCATGATGTAACTTAAGCAGGGGGAAGAAGCCTTCCGCTGCGGGCTTCGAGGAGAATTTTAGGATTCCTACCTACTGTTTGATTTTGGGCGCAAAGTTATTGTGTACCTGCAGTCAGCAGTAAGCAATAGTTGCACAAGGTAACCTATCGAATGTGACTGGTATTGTGAAAACTCACTGAAGAGGGAAAAGTGGCTTCCTCAATCCACGTGGATCCTTGCGGCTTGCAACCGCATCGTAAGAACTAGTTTTTCGAGTTATTCTCATTCATGAACTTCAACAAAGTCTTCTGTCTGGCCCAGAGATACCGTGTTTCAAAAACGGATGATGTTTGAATGTGTCTGCACGCCCTTCGACACGAACTGCTATCCTCCCCCGGTCAATATCCTTGAATGGATTTTTGATAGCGCTTGCACAACCTGGCATTCTTGCAGGACTCTCGGATTCTTCAATAATTCTTCAATATTGAAGATGGATCTTGAAGTTCTCATCATGCATCCGTCTTACCACATTCGTCCGCCAAGACGTGTCGCTGGCAGCAAAAACGAACTTTTTGCAGATATACTATACATAGATGAGAGTGGGAGAGTACGTATGCTTCTCCATACAATGCAACCCAGCACGGCATCAAAGCATCCAAAGAACACCTGACCTGAAGGGCAAACCTCGATATCGAATTTCATTGAGATGCTGTCGACGGTTAGGACGGACACGAAGCTGACGCAACGGTCCAAACTCACCTACTTCACTTTTCTATAAAGTCTAGATATTTCGCCATGGAATTCACATCTTCACTCCTCATCACATCTTCACAACAGTCTCTTCTCTCAAGCTCCTTCTCTGGAGATCACAGTCATTATACTTTGTTATTTGATTCACAATCATGAAGTCTTCTACAGTCTTTACTGCCCTCACTGCATTCTTTGCACAGGCGTCTGCTTCAGCTATTCCAGCTATTCGCTCACCAATCTATCCTCATCAGAACACTGCTATTCGCTCACCAATCTTTCCTCGTCAGAACTCCACTACGAACTCCACTACAGCTTGTGCGAACTCAGCTACTTCCAGATCTTGCTGGGGAGATTATTCCATCGATACCAACTGGTATGATGTTACTCCTACCGGGGTTACAAGAGGTATGTGATATCAAAATCTTATCACTGTTGCCATATTGACCTGATATACAGAATACTGGCTCTCGGTTGAGAATTCGACTGTTACCCTTGATGGTTATACACGCTCTGCCATGACCCTCAATGGAACTGTCCCTGGTCCCGAAATCACTGCTGATTGGGGTGACGATCTTGTAATCCGTATGTCTCTCTAATTGCATAAGGTTCTTCACAATCTCGAGGCTTTTCTATCATCTTTTGTTTGGTTCCCCTTTCTAATTACGGGCAACAGATGTCACCAACAATCTTGAACACAATGGAACATCCATTCATTGGCACGGCATTCGCCAAAAGGGAAGTTTGGAATACGATGGTGTTCCGGGAGTTACTCAAGTAAGTCCGAATCCCAATATCACCTCATTCCGAGCTAATACCTCGTAAAGTGCCCTATTGCACCTGGAGATACCTTGACCTATAAGTTCCAAGCTACTCAATATGGAACTACTTGGTACCACTCTCACTTTTCTCTCCAATATGCGGATGGACTCTTCGGCCCCTTGGTCATCAATGGTCCTGCCACCGCGAACTATGATGAGGACGTTGGAGTTATTTTCCTTCAAGACTGGGCACACGAATCCGTCTTTGAGCTCTGGGATAGTGCTAGAGCCGGCGGTCCACCAGCTCTTGAAAATACCTTGATGAACGGAACCAACACTTACGATTGCTCAGCTTCTGAGGATGTCAACTGCGTTGGTGGCGGTAAGAAATTCGAGTTGACTTTTGTCGAGGGTACTAAATACCGATTGAGATTGATCAACGTTGGTATTGACAGTCATTTTGAATTCGCCATTGATGGCCACACTCTCACTGTCATCGCCGCCGATCTTGTTCCCATCGTCCCGTACACCACCGACACTCTCCTCATCGGTATTGGTCAAAGATACGATGTCATTGTCGAAGCCAATGCTGCCGCGGGAGATTACTGGATTAGGGGTAATTGGGGAACTGCATGCTCGACCAATTTGAATGCGGCCAACGCGACCGGAATCCTCCGATACGATTCCTCCAGCACCACAGATCCTACTTCCGTCGCTACCACACCCCGCGGTACCTGCGCCGATGAACCAGTTGCCAGTCTCGTGCCGTACCTACCATTGGATGTAGGAAACTTTTCTCTCGTCGACGAACAATTAAATATCGCATTCACCAACTATTTCACGTGGACCATCAACAGCTCGTCCCTCGTCCTCGATTGGACCAACCCAACCACGCTCCAAATCTTCAAGAACGAATCCATCTTCCCCACCGACTACAACGTCGTCGCCCTCGAACAAACCGACGCAAATGAAGATTGGGTCGTCTACGTCATCGAAGATCTCACCGGCTTCGGCATCTGGCATCCCATCCATCTCCACGGCCACGACTTCTACATCGTGGGCCAAGAAGCCTCCACGTTCGACCCAGCCACCACCCCCGCCAGCTTCAATCTCATCAATCCTCCCCGTCGTGACGTCGCCGCGCTTCCTGGAAATGGATATCTGGCTCTCGCATTCAAGCTTGATAACCCCGGTTCCTGGCTCATGCATTGCCATATCGCATGGCACGCATCTGAGGGATTGGCGATGCAATTCGTGGAGTCGCAGAGCTCCATTGCGATGGGTATGAAGGATACCCTTCTCTTTGAGGATACGTGCTCCAACTGGGATGCGTATGTTCCCGCGGAGGTGTTTGGCGAGGATGATTCGGGAATCTAGAGGATTTGTTTCTTGCGGACCCGTCGATGAGATCTTGGGTTTGCTCCTTGCGTATTTGGATCGTTGAGTCGTGGGTGTCCTCGATCGGATGATCTGCTTGATGGGGTTGTCTTGTGTACGCCTTGTACTCTCCCGCTCATTTATACACACACACACACACACCACTCAATCCCCTTTTTTTTTATCATCACGCACGTCACGAGAAACGCAGAGTACCTTCATTCACAGCACTGCACATTTCTTTTATTATTTCTTGGTTTATTCCCTGATTTTGTCTGCATTTTTATATTCTTTTCTTGGAGGGGGTCTTACCCACCCGGTACAGCTGGAGATTTTGGATTGTGGATAGCGGAGTGGAAGAGGAGGGAGGAAGGAGGAAGGAGGGAGGAGTTTCCATGTTTGATGAGATGAGATGGGACGAGAAACGAAGCAAAGGAAACACAGAACTTGCTTACTTGCTTACTTGACTTTACTATACTATTTGGCCTAGGTTAGTTACTCTGACTGAGGTGCCCGGTTTCATTATATTATTTTTATTCCCTTGGTTTGGAAAATCTTTTTGAGGAGGGGGGGATAAGTGGCGGGGATGGGTCGGGATATATATATACCTATATATAGAGAGAGAGAGAGAGGTTAAATACCATTTTTCAGTGCATTTTTTATATCTACCTATTTTTTTGAACGTGCATGCATGCATACCTCATACCTATTGAGTTTAGAGTTTATAATTCTTGTATGGATGGATAAGGTTTTCGGAGAATTTGAGGATGAATTAGAATGAATCAAATGAATCGGCGGTGAGTGGAGGAGGGAGCTCCGCTCCTAGGGCTGGGCTGGCTGGGTAGGTAGGTATGGATCAATGCTATCTATTTGATTGGTTATCCGGGCTATGATAGGATTGGATTGGATAGGATGGGCTGGGGTCTTGTTACTGTTGGAAAAGAGGACATCAACAATGTCGGGTCCGGTGTCTAATATAATAATATAGGTATCCATGGATCCTGAGATAAAGTATTGTAGAGTAGAGTAGGTAGGTAGGTAGATAGGTATAAAATGCGAGTTTGGGATTGATATGGATATGAAGGCTAGTAGGTATTTATTCATTGGTGACTTACGTAATCATTGATGGTATGATGATGACGATGATGATGATATGGATGATATGGGATGGTAAGGAGGAGAGGACTATGGATACCAGTGGTACTGGTGTATGCAATACTATAAAATCATGCCTACCTACCTAGGTCCTGAGTGCTCGGTGTGTGAAGGCTCCAGCTGTCTTGGATATACAGTATATGGTTAGATAGTAGAGAGAGGCTCAGCAGGATAAGCAGACTTACTACAGCTGAATAATCAGGAAAGCACAGCAGGACAGTATAAACCTTTTTGAATGCGCAGCAAGAAGTAAGAAATGAATACGCGTACAAATACTGTATGTACAGCTATACCTAGGTACTAGGTATAGTCGGTTCATCGGTCTTTGATAAATCCGATACAGTATAGAAATCTGATACCAAAGGGTTCCCCGAGGTCTAGATTCTCTTCACAGCCTCGAGGTCCTTCCTTTCATTCAAATCTTTCGCTTATTATAAGTTAGATAGGTAGGTAAATATAGACCTCTTTTTTTTCTCTTTAATACCTAATAGATAGATAATCTCTACAGTAGAATCCAAAGGAATGGAAAAAGCTGGAGTGAGAGTGACCTACATACCAACTCGCAAGCTGAATCCAACTGCGGTAATTAATCAACTACACACACTACTGCGTAATAAAGAAAGAAAAAAAGACCAATTATAATCATTTTTAGTTAATTTGGTTGGTGAATGGAATTATCATTGATGGGATTTATTTGATATTTGATTTGATAGAATTCATATCAATCTCTCTACCTCTACTTTTATTAATGATAATAATGAATGATTCGATGATTTCATGATTCAACCTCACACCTCTTGTTAATTACTAGGTAATCTCATTCCCTGTCATACCTACCCGGCATTTAGATAGGTAGATAGTAGGTAACCTCACAATACAAGAGAAAAAGATTTATAAATTATCATTCATATGAACATCAATTCTTTTTATATCCATCTACGTCTCTATTTATTTAATAAGATTGAAATTTGGTGGAAGAAAGAAGTCATCAAAATAAACATCGCCCGCATTTTAATTTGGTTTTCCCCGGCTTCTTCCTCCGTACCATCCATTTCACCACCATTCATTACATGAACAAGGGCCACCATCCCAATTTCACATACTAACGTCATTCAACCCCGGGTCTTTTACCTTTTACCTTTCTCGACTACAACAACAAAACTCTAATCCTTGGGTTCTTCCTTCTTCCTTCTTCCTTTCCGACAACGACATATCCATCCACCTAAATCCTTTCGTTATCATTTTGTTCGCAAATAATTATACCCATAATATTGATATTTGCATCAATTGATTCAAAACAATATGTCGTACACGCAACAATATCAAGGTATGGGCGGGAACCCATATCAGGATTCTGGTGCCGCTGAAGCTGGTTATGGAGGTGTAAGTAGAGTCCATCAATCTGATATTCATTTTTTCTCCATGATCCAAATAGATGCGCAATTGAAAACGGAAAGACTGATATCATGATAGAATAATCTGGCCCAACCAGGAAACTCGCACGAAATGTCAGGCTATTCCTCCGGTACTCCCGGCACCATCCCACCACCCCGCAGCAATGTCCTCACTCAACAAGAATTCCTCGATCGCGTCGACTTCGCCAAATCCGAAATTGTTTCCCTCTCGTCCAACATTTCCCAAATCGCCACTCTCCACCAACGCGCCCTCTCTTCCCCCGATTCCTCGGCCTCCGCTTCCCTCGAAAACCTCGTCACACAAACCCAGCTCAAAAATACGAAAATTCGTGATCAAATCAAGTCTTTGGAAGCCGATGCTATCAAGACGCAAGATGGAACGAAGAATATTAAGAGCACGCAAGCCAATAGATTGAAGAAGGAATTCGAGAATCAATTGAAGCAATATAGGGAAGAGGAGTTGAATTATAGAAATGAGTATAGACGTCAAATCGGAAGACAATATCGTATTGTCAACCCTGAAGCTACGGAGGCGGAGGTTGAGGAAGCCAGTCAAATGGATTGGGGTTCGGAGGGTGTTTTTCAAACGGCTGTATGTTTTTTCCCTTCCCACCTTCTATTTTCCCCTCTATTTATCCCCCCTTCCCTCTCCACCCCAAACTAGATTCTTCATCTAGAAAAAGGAAAACCAAACTAACAAACCCCCTCAGCTCAAATCCAACCGATCCGGCCAAGCATCCTCAGTCCTCGGAGCCGTGCGCGCCCGCCACAACGAACTCCAACGCATCGAAGCTACTCTCACAGATCTCGCGGCCATGTTCGCCGATATGGCGCAAATAGTCGAAGCCCAAGATCCCGTCGTCGAGCATACGGAACAAAATGCCATTAAAGCCGCCGACGATGTCGATAGAGCAAATGTGGAAATCGACAAGGCGAATGAACATGCGAGACGTAGAAATAGACTAAAGTGGTGGTGTTTGTTGGTTACGATTATCATCATCTTGGCCATTGCGCTGGGAGTCGGGTTGGGTGTTGGATTGGCGGTTAAGGGGACCAAGACTGCTACTAATACTGCTTAGATGGGAAGTTACAGCGTGGGTGTTGGATTGGAGGGGATTGGAGGGGATTGAATAGATTCAACGAATGAACGAGGATACCACGAAACCGTGAAATGAAACGCCAGGAACGAAAGGAAAGGAAAGGAAAGGATCTTGTATGTTGTATATTGTCTGGGATATCATTTTTCCTATTTTCTCTTTGTGCTTTTTGCGCTCGTTCTTTACTCTCCTTTTTTTTGCTTTCTACGAACGACCTGGGTTTTTTCTAATGCACGATGGGATGGATGAATCACATGTCATGTTAAGCAAAAAGCTTGGGGATTTTTACATACTATTTTTTAATATTATGATGGATGGAGGGGTGGTGGGGTGGACCTGAAGTTCTATTGGTTGGATGGCAAGAAAGGGGGGAGGGGAGGAGCTGGCAGGGCGGCTTTTTAATGAAAATCATAGTTGGCGGGAGAATGGGGGTGGGAGAGAGAAATGGCTGCGAGAGAGGGAAGGAGGGAGGGAGGCAGAAAAATAATATGAAGTGCTCAATAAACGAATGTTGCTTTTATGAATCTCTCTTGGAGATTGATTGATTGATTGATTGATTGATTGTTGATTTTCTTCATACCCGACCCGCATTTTTGGTGCATGTTTGTGTGTTTGCGTGTGGTGTTGGATTGGATTGGATTGGATATGAATGGAACGCTTTTTTTGTTTCTTGGAGTGAGGTGTGTGTGAGGTGGGAGGTGGATCTATACATAGGTATTTTGATCTAGATCTGGATCTGGATCTGGATCTGGAGATGGAGATAGATCTATACATACATATTTTAATCTAGATCTGGATCAAGATCTTGATCTGAGACGAAGACGAAAACTAGCCATCCTTCCTTCCACCTTCTAACATTCACCTTCCATCTTCTAACATCCAATATCTAACATGCTTATTCGATAGGTAGGTAGGTAGTTATTAACGTAATGGAATCGTACGTTCTTTTTAATACAACATAAGTTGTGTACCGTACTGTACTGGACCTAGGTAGGTAGGTAGGTAGCTGAAGATATCTAGATATGATATGATGTGATGTTTTTACATTTTACATTTTACACGTGCGATGTGATCGATATTTAATATTTGATATTTAATATTTTCATTTGTAAATCCCTTTCCCTAAAAATACCGCCTTTCCCCAACTCCTGATATCAATCAAATCAGGTCAGTCAATCAATACCTATATGAAAAAAAAACAGATTTATTTATTTATTGATCTCTCTCTGTGCCCCTTTTTTTTTCTCTCTTCCTCTCTTTTCCATGTCCATGTCTGTTTTGTGCATTTCTAGAGGTGCCTATATCCGCTCCAAAGCATGTACGAATATCATCACGCATCCCCTCCCGCTTCCCGTGATCGATCACGCGTCCGCCCAATCCGCATCTCAATCTTCCATCTAATCCTCGTTATACTTCCCACTATCCAACATGCCCTTCCCGGCCCTGGAGCCCGTCCTGCGTCCCCAAACCCGGAGTGCCCACTCGGTGAGGGTGAATCCCCAATGTCCGGCGACCAGCACGCCACTGACCACATTCACGACCTTGACGACGAGTCGCAAGAAGCCGTCGCGGCTCTCCTCGACCGTGAGGAGGAGCGGCTCGATGTCGTATTTGAAAAAGATGCCCGGCACGCTGCGCTCGCCGACGATATGCTCTTGCGACGTGACGGCGTATTGGTTGGTGCGGAGGATGGAGGGGCCGGGGGCCGGCGAAAAGGTCGACGCCGAGAGCGAATACAGCGTCGGCACGATCGAGCAGAAGTATTGGTATTTGTGGAAGTGGTTGGGCGTGCTGGCCATGGTGAGGTCGAGGGGGTTGTGCAGGGAGGGGAAGAAGGGCCCGAAGGAGAGCTCGTTGATGATGTGCGAGAAATTGAATACTATTTTTCCTCTCGTTAGTCAATTCATCTTTTAACCCCAAAATCTCCATCCATCTTCGGGAGGTAGTGGGGAGAGGAGGGGAAGAGAAAGAGGAAAGGGAAAACACACCCTTGTGATCTACATGATGTCCCAATTCCGGATACCCATGCCCTCGTGCGGTAATGTGAAAATCCCCCTGCACCTTATTAACATCCAAACTCCCATAAACTCTACAACTATCCCCGCTCCTCGGTTCCCCCCTAATCCTCGGCGACTTGGCGAATTTCGCCTTCTTCTTCCCTCCCAGCGCCACAATATCATGCACATGTTCCTCTCCAAAGCCCTCCTCGTGATACTCTTCCCCGGTCACCACTCGCCCATCGGCATCCTTCCCGAGTTGATGGACGCCCTTGGCATCGACCCATTGTTTCCAATTCGTCGGATCCAATTTGAGGATGATGCCGGCGAGGATGCGGTCCCCGGCGGCATCCTGGACGTTGATGTGGACCTCGGAACATTTCATCTTGATGACGACGTCCATGTTGATCTGGAGCGAGTGCCCGACGTTTTTCTCCACGACGAACGTGTGGATTTCGCGGCCCGTCCACCAGCGGGAAAATTCCGAGCAGATGAGCAGCACCGAGACGACCAACATCGCGACGGTCCATTTGCCGCCGCCCGAGGTTTGCGTTACGTATTGCGGTTTTGCTTTGGCTATTGAAGGGGGGTGTGTGTTAGTGAATGGGGTTGAAATTGGTTATGTGCTTGTTGAAAGGCGGGAAGGAGGTATGTATGGTATCAATGCAGGCAATTGGACGGGAAATAGGTAGGCATAATGCAACCAGAAGAAAGAGAGACTCGAGAGGAAAACCCAAAAAAAGTCCAACATACGAAAAGCATCGAAAGCCTTAACGATCCCCCCCTTTTCCCCAAATGACCCCTCATCCAACCCATGATCTCCAAATCCATTCATTTTATCCCGAGATCTTTCTATCTCCCGTTGAGCATACAGTGAGATTGGTAATTATCCTCCTCCGCGACTTTCACATGCGCAGCGATCCGATCCGATCCAATCCAATCAATAATGTGTTTCAATGTTCAACGATCAATGTAAAAAAAGGTCCCGATCCGATGCGATCAAAGAATGAGAATAAATGGAAAAAAAGGAAAGAATATCGAGATCACCAAGTAACAGCCATCAAAGACTCCCGCAGTAGTTGGAAGGGGAAAAAAGATAAAACAAAAGAGTCTCGAAAGTTGATTATCGGGTTGCATATACCAACTATAATGCGCTCAGGCCTACCTAGAATGAGCAGTTGAAAGCTGTCCTTGGAGTGAGCCGAGGATGTACCGGGCGAGATTTGATTGGTCAATTTGATGATGTGAAGGTGCAAGGCTGACGAATTTATCGTTTTTATTATTAGGTCTGAGGTAAGTAGTACCTAGTTTGATGCAATGCACCGTGCAGGGCTGATGCATGAACGTGCTGTGGGCCTTGTGATTCGCGATCTGATGTACTTTTTGTTGGAAACATCAATTGAGTTACGGGGTACGGGGTACGGAGACTAGGTAGTATGTTTCGAACATCGAGTGGGTAGTAACCTTAACCTTCGGTAGGTTCCCGCCTCAAAAATTGTACTTGAGTGCGTTGAGTATGATTGTGGAGAGTAGTTGGGTAGGTTACCATTTATTATCGATTGGTGAATAACCTTAGAGAAAGAAATATCCGGTAGTGAAGGAGGTCGGGTGCATACACATACCTTTTTGGAAAAGGTTGCTTAATTTAGGTAGGTAGCCATGGATGTGAATGTTGAGTGAATTTCAATAATCATGTCAATGTTGTATACGGAGTAGTCCTTCCTAAGGTACCTAGGTATGTAATAAGTCTGAGGTGTCACGCACAACCTTGAAGTTCAAACATTAAAGAGTGTTATGAGGCACCTGTTCCTAAGAGAGACACTCCATTTGGTTATTCGATCCAGATTCAGATATTGATGAGGTGTCATGGAATACCATATGATATCTAAACTTAAAGGGGCCAGTCGATTGTGCAAGTACAGAAATCGACATATCCGCACACACACATTAGTTATTCGTCACCGGCCGCTCATCACAGTGATTTACGATTATCAAGAAGTGCATAAATGAATTGCATTCAAATATATTCAGAGAAGAGAACTCAAGCTTAATCCGAAAGAAAGGCCTAAAACAAACGCAAACCCAGGAAGCAAAAGTTAGCTTTTCCACCCACATCTCTATCGACTTTGCGGAAAGAATTTGATTGACACATTTCCCAGCAGACCTGCCTTCCAGAGAAAGTATCCACGAAAGCAAAGCGAGACGTAGAGAGTATTTCTAGAAAGTATGTATGTGAATGAAATCGTCACCACTCAAGAAGCCGAGACGCCGTTTGAAAGACAAACAGACTAGCCATCACGTTTTTTGGCGTCTCTCACTTCTTTCTTCCGACTTACGCTTCTTCAAACGCCGGCATTGAATGGATACCTGGAGGTTCTGATCAGCAAGAAGCTTATGAGATGGAAGTATTTATAAACTTACTGAATGTTGGTGCAGCTACTGGAGCTCGAGCACTTTTGGTAAAGTGAAATTAGAGCGGATCCTCCACAAATTTCTTGATTATTGCCAGAGCAAGGCATGTTACAGCCACCCACAAGACCAGGGGTTGGAGCTCTGTCGGCGGCAACACTATTTCCGCAGAAGCATTGTGTAGAATATTCCAAACCAGCGACGCTAAAGCCTTGGCTGTTGCAGAAATCAATACAGGTTTCGATTGTCATGCCTGTACTGTTGGTCTCAGAAGCTCCTTGAAGTGTTCGAGGTTGACCAGCTAGATCGTAACCACAACCAATGTATGCGAAGCCCTTAGATTTCGTCATGTCAGTATAAGGCCACATTGGTGTACCGATGGTGGTCGTGGCACCACATCCAGTTTGTTGAACAGCGTTTGCAGGACCACTTTGAACTCCATTGCAACCAGGAAGTGTAGGAAGAACACCAGAAATTTGTTCATGAACTGACGGGGCAACTCTGCAACCATTTGCAAAGGCATCGGTTTCGAGTTGGAACACGGGACAATTTTCAATAATTCCATTTGGATCGTTGCATTGGTTGACAGCATTTTGTAATGTTGGCACATCCCAGCCATTGACAAAGTCACCATGGAATCCGTAGCCTGTAGGGTCTCCCATAGCCCATACGAATGGCTGTGAATCGCCATACCACTAGAAAGTTTTATATGAGCATCGAAGTGTGGTATATAAGAGGAAAACTGAATGTGCTTACCATATTAGCAAAGTCAGGAGTGTTCCAGATGATCTCGTAGAAAATAGAAATGAAGCGCTTTGGGTGACTAGCAGGACAATGACCACTATCTGTGCCACTAGGATAAGCCATATGACTTTCATGGTCGGGAGAATCAAGATTGACACCATCCCAGCATGATGGGAAAAAGACTTGTGATCTGAGTCCATTGGGACATGGGTAGTTAGGGAATCCGTTCGTTTGAGGATTGCTAGTGCCGAGGCATACATATGTAATGGCAGCTTGTGAAAGAGAGCTTGAGTTGAATGATCGAAGGAATGGATTGCCAGCGATCATGCGGAAGCCCGCAGGGAAGGCCAACAGACCGCTTGAGTATTCGGGATCTAATGGGTCACTTCGCTGCCTAAGGATTCAAATTCAGCAACTATCTAAAGAGGGTAGAGGAGAGAGGCTTGAACTTACAAGTAGTAAACCAAAACACCACCGTTCTGACCGACAGAAATAAAACTGCCATTTTGAGCTTTGTAATACAGTGTCGGAGTCCAATAATTGGAAAGATCCTTTTTTGCTTAGTTCAAGAACGCTCCTTTGTAATTTCAGGAATCTTACCTTTGTCACACTGCATGAAGAGCAGGTTGATGCCTGAGTTGAAGCATAATTCATAGAAAAACCAAAGCCATTGCCACCCATGATAGTGTGAACATGAGGAGACACAGCACCAGGGGTGACAATGGGGTCAGCTCTCTGAACTACAACTGGACTATTACATGGTAGACGCCAGAATGCCAAGGTATGGTTGAAGAATGCGAGAAAGCACAAGGCCAACTGAAGGAAGGCAGTTCTTTGCATGTTGAACAATTCAGATCGCTTCAGATCAACAACAAGAGGTGAATGCAATGATTGAATCTGAAGTGTGTGAAACCAGCTGCTAAGATTGAGATAGCTTTTAAGTTGAAAAAGATCGAATTGGAAGGGTGTGTAACAGACAAGAAGTTGTTGAAAATGTTTGGATTCAAAAGATCATGCAAACTCGAAAGGTGTGAATATTAATATTTAAGATGTTGCCAATAATACCTAAGTACAATAGTATGTGAAATAAACAAATTTCTGTATAACTAACCGAACCAGTAAGGGAGCTTGCCGACCACAAGAAATGTAATAGAAAACAGGATTAATTAATATAAAAAAGATAAATAAGATTTGGTGAATGACAACAGGTCATTCCACCTCCTCAAACATCCTCTGAACAATAATATAACGCACAACCTGTACCTAGATCCTAGGTAAGCTTACATTAGGATTTTTGTTAGATAAAGTGTAAGAATCTAGCTTCTGTAGGTATATACCCTTTCATTGAGGGTAGTTTTGAAGGCCAATGGGAAGAAAATCTTAACATTTTATTGGCCAAACCAAAGAGAATTGAATGGAAGAAACATATAACAATGAGGCTCTACTATGATTAAGCTTTAGCGTAATCTGTCAGTGGTTCTGCTTTGCGTGAAGTGCCAATCCCTACGTACAGGACGTCATCATAATGATTGATGTTTAGACTTGTTAGAATTATTAACTTCTTCAATGTGATCGCAGACAAGCAAGGGGCGGGCCGATAACTAGATCCCGTCACTATCTAGCTTCACTCTCGGCTGACGTGAAGTTGGAGTAGGTAGCTAGATAATCCTCTTCAGTGAGAGCAAGGATATTCTTTTTGGGGAAAGTTTCCAGAAATCTATGATGAATGACATGTTCAGGTGGGTCAGACTGGAAGACCAATAATCTATCAAATTCCAATTATGCATCAATATTTTCTTCGTTGGATGTGGATGAATATTGATGATTCGATCATTTCTTCTTTTGGAATCTTGGTGAAGAGAAATTTGATGCCACTGCAGGTATCCTACGTGTAGTACATCGGGGCAAACGGCTGGATATCACTTGACATCTTTTTGATATTCATCAAATCTATCTCTGATAGAGCGGGATGGTAGGAGAATCCCTGAAGATCTAATTTCCTTCACAGAGAACTTCAAGGCCTTGAAATATAACGGTTATGGGTCCAAGGATTGATGACCAAGTAGTCGGATATCTTCCAAGCTCTCTTGAGTGGTATGAATTGCTGTCATCTAGGTATGGTCCCCCGCTTGGGCAATTGCATAGGGTGGCCAAGGCCTTCCCATAAAGACCTAAAGATTCCAGGTACTTTGTATTTGCTTGCTCCGCCTACCGGATGGAACCTCAAGTTACTTTGTGATGATTCCTGATCTGAATCATGATGTATATGCACATGGTATATCCACATCAATGCAGATAAGAATTAGAGATTCGGAACAAGTCGTCAGTCCCCTGCCGCCGAGCTAACACATCAATCCATAGGGACGGTAAAATGGCGCATGCACTAATTATCCAAGGATCCTGCATAGAATATCTAGATTTCGTGCAATGATGTACGAGATCAAGTCAATTGTAAGCCTATATCCTGTCCAGATGTGGAAGAGGTGAAGATGTGAAGAGGTGAAGAGGAGTGATGTTTCATTAGAGTTGTAAGGTTAGGTTAGGTTAGGTTATACGGTGACCACGACGGAGAATCTATTCGTATGTTGTGTAAGCATTGTAAGCATTTCCACCCCACCTGCTACTTTACCTGAATACAAAAGACCAACTACTTAACAACATACCGGTATGCATGTTTCCCCCCTTGAAAAATGATACTTCTAGATTACATCATGTGATATAATTCGAGGTTGAGGATTGAAGGACCTAGGTAGGTAGGTTCATGTTTTCAAGTTTCATAGGCATTCCAAGGTTGACTAAGGAAGGTATGAAGAATCTTGTTCAAGAAGCCACCAAGCTGCCAAGTCTGGGGAAATGACCAAAAAAGAATTTAACCGCCGTGGGGATCAGATCATGCTACACTCACTACCTTACCTAGGTAGGTAGTAAGTTTAACTAACCGCCATTTTTATATGACGGCGACATGGCGAGGGTGGCTGTGGATCTTACTGATTTAATGACTTAACGAATTAACGAACGAAGGTTCAAAGGTTCAACAGATTCATTCACCCCTTTTCCTTGACATCAACATTTCGGTCCGAATTACAGAGAAAGAATGAATGAATGAATGAATGAATGAGGTTCATTCATTTACTCTACCTACACCTACCTCCCGTGCATGTACACACCCGGCATACCCACTCAATACCTATCAAAGGATGCAATAATATATGAAGTGGGTTTGAAGACGAAGATGAAGACGAAGACAAAGACTAAGACTAAGACAGAGACGTGGCAGATTGGCGGTACTGCATTGCGAGATGTTTATACCCAGTGCCTGGTTTGCCTTATTGTAACATGGTCTCCCGATGTGTACTATGTAGTCGTCGCTCCATTGTCACTGTATGTATGTTTTTCATTTATAACTCCATGCTATCCGAATACAATTCTATCTCTTTCATTTATAATTCCATGCTCTCCAAATGCAACTATATATTTTTTCATTTATATTCCATGCTGTCCGAAGACAACTCCCGTCTTATTACTCGGCCTCATTCATACCTGCTTGTCGGCTGACACTAAACTACAGCGAGAGTTTAAAATCTTTTCTTGGGCATTGACGCTCTATCTATATCACGGTTTCTGTTATGTAGATCTGAAAGTCACGACGGAACCAATATCTCATCCAATTGGAGGCCAAGAATTGAGGGATATATGTATTGTCTACTAGAAAGAGGATTTTCAACAGTACTCAGTTCAAATTGTTATGACGGCGGGGGAAAGAATTACTACGTTGACTGCTTTACTCCACAATCCTCGGATCATTCTTGTTGATCGACACAGCCAACTCAATTCCCCACGGGGTACCCCGGATTACATGTCGTTCTTGATTGGCAGAGCATACCTCATATTCTCACCAGATTTGAACATATCGGTCTTGAATAATAAAATCCTCCAGCCGAAAAAAGCCACATCTCACTGCAGAACATGTTCATGAGCATCTCACTGCGTTTAGGACGAACATCTAATCGTTCTCATTAGCTCTTGATTCACCAAAAGGCCCGAATCTTCAACAAATATTGCATCTCTTGATATGATGAACGCAAGAATCTTTTCGGGTTTCTCGCACTTCATGCTCCAATTATGTCTGCTTCCATTTATTTCCTTGATACTAACTCGGGTCACATGGAAATAACCATCCCGTTAGGATTTCCACCAAAAATACAAGTCGTAGTTCGAATAGAGACTCCTGCCTCCTTCATGGGGTTGTGAAGATTGGAGTGTCGATGGATTGACCCTTAGTGGGAAGAATTGCCACTATATCGCTCTTATTCACCGGCGAGAGCTGTCTGTGGCTCTTGGACGGTGGTCATATGCTGATTCTCACTAATAGTATGTTATGGGACGATGATATCCTCGATCTGTACTTCTACTTGGATGCTTCGATGCAGTGATATAGTGAAATTAACTTGAATAATCATACCAATAATCATTGGAATCTCTGATACAGATTCATGTACTCTAATACCAACGACTGAATAATTCTAAAACAATATGGGGATCAAAAATCAAGATTGAGCAAGTGTATCAGGATGTTTTCGTCTTCGCTTTCTAGATAATAGCCTCGGAATGTCTGAGACTTGACTAAGACTTATCTGAGATTTGACCGGATACCATTTCGTCTTCTTTCTGTTTCTAGCTATGGTTTAATCCTGAACAGTCTGGTTACTAGAGCAGAGGGCCTCTGAGTAAAACTCGAATATATGGTAAAACATCTAGAAACACCGCATCATTGATACCATAGACAATCTTTTAACCATCAAAGCCATCGCACTTAGCTTCAAGAAATTTGAGAACCTTGATTTTGCCTCCATAGTCTTGAGTCTCTACTGTTTTTCCTTGCGCTTCTTATGTGTATCTTTCACTCCTCGAACTCGCTTGAGTTGATTCATGGTGGAAAACTTCGAAGATTCTCATGAATTCCATCGATATGGACAACAGTACCACTCGAGGTATAAGTTGGCGGTCCCTCCATTCCATAACCGCATCTCATAATCACCCAAAGTCTCGCTACAATAAATTGAATCTTGAGCATATTTATCACAGCAATAATCATGATAATAAATGACACCATCATTGTGCACTTTGTGCATCATGCCCAAGTAAATCTCCCCACTAACTCCCATACAAATACGTAATCCAAACTAATCTACCACAGGCTGGCTCTCCACAAAGCCAACAACAGACCCAACGCAGAAATACGCGACCCAGCGCTCACCGAAGCCGGTAAACAAGAATGTCGGGACTTCGCGCGGGACTTTGTGAAGTTAAACGCACCCGTCCTTAAGCCACAACTCAAGGCCATTTTCTGCTCACCCATGATGAGGACTATGGAAACCGCTTGTATTTGCTTTGAAAGTGTTCCGAGACGCCATAAATATGGGTCTTCTATAGCGACTGCATGTCCCGAGTTGCAGAATTTTGATACCGGTCTTAATGGTACGGGTCTTGGTCATGAAGATTGACATGCTACTTTTGGGGAACGTGGGTCCTCGGTCCATGCGAGTAAGGTTAATCTAGGTTCGATGGAATACGATGGGCCGTGGAATTGGGTGAAAAAGTATCATCTCGCACGATGTCTCCGGTTACGTGATGGGCGAGCTGATTGGGATGAAGTGGCAATCGCTACTCATGGAAGCTTTATGATGCATATTATTGGCGATCGTATGTCCTTTTCTATTTCATTCGCTTCCGTTTCTATTCTACAGTCTGGAAATGCAGGAATGTGATATTCTTACCTGTGTAATTAAGCTGTTACCGTCTTTAATTTCCAGGTGGTGGAGATAAGCTCGGCGTTATGAGTTATGACTTTGGTCGTGGGGTGTTTGTGAAGCTCACTGCGGATGAGTTGTGCGAATTGAGAGCCGGGTTTGCATTGGGCAAACGGTAGACGCTTGAAAGAGAGGGGGTTGAGGGAAATAGAAGATGGGATAGAGAGATTAGCGGTTTGCTGTAGCATTACCTTCCAGTTATCGATAGCTCATTTTGAAGGAGAAGGTTTAAAAGAACGAAAAGGATGGAATTGAACTATCTACAGTTGGTGAATTGTCACACCATCCCTTACCCCTATTCATTTACATCCTCCTCTGCTTGCTCTGTGCAAACTGGATATGTTGTATTCGCTATTATTCTTCCCCGTTGCGGGTTATCTTCTCAGCCGGCCATCTGTATAGCCAGTCGATAGTTGCCATCAAATTTGGATAGAAGTCTGGAATTCCTAACGGATAGGACTCATCGAATTACCAATAAACACCACCAAAAGCTGCCGTCGCCGTCCAAACATCTTTACCAGCTAGCCCCCTTCTGACTTCACGTTCCAGCACAAACAGTATCGTCGCCACAGATACTATAATCATACTAGTATTAAGGTCGCAATGGAAGACCATGAGTATAGCATCATTAGCCCAATGAAAGCAACTCCGCCGGAAATTCCCATTCCTAGAGGATCGAAGGAGGCTTTACTTTGATCATGAAGTTAGACTTCGGTTTTGACAGTTTGGGTGGGTGTATAGGTAGGCGTGACGTATCCACTTTGAGGAAGTCTGGGGCGACTTGAAAGATTTGAAAGACCTGCAATTTATGACTGACATGGCGGGGTCCATGATTGTTATTATTCAAGTGAATTATCTCGACCCATATTTTAATCGTTGAAACCCTCTCACTGTTTATATATATATATATATATATTATACCTCAATAATTGTATACCACTCCGTAATTTAACCATCTTATACGACCCTTGTATATGAGCATTCGCCACATCGTATTTCCGATCCAGATTCGATTCCAAGACGCAGTACCAGTTCACAATACCTCTCTATTAGTAAGCAAAGCCACGGCTGCGATAGTCTAATCACTTGATTCTCGATGGCTATCACTTAGTCTACTATTTATGAAACTGAAAGCTTCACCTGTAAACACTCTGGGGAATCTCGGGTCCTATGTTTCAAATCATGGTGTAACGCGATGAGATGAAGAGTTGAATGAAGCATGACTGGCTGTGTCTGCGGTGGCTCTGGACCAAAATTTACCTTTCTGCGTTGATGGCGATGAAGTTTGTAGTATACACTGTATTATCTAGATGACGGACTAGTGGCTGTACTTGATGATCTAGGGATTCATAGCTGATATGCGTGACCAAAGGGGAACAAGTTCAATGCCGATAAAAACAGTTCGTTAATCTAGCCACAGATACTGTTTGAAAGGTAATTAAAACGAGATTCAAGCGGAAGAAATACACGGTTACTCATAGTGAACGATTAATCTCTCGCTTCTTGCTTCCAGAATGATTGACGGTGAGTTGAAGGAATTCAAGCGACTACCGCCGAGCAATGAGACTAGACTTTGCGCATCTAGTGCCGCCTGATTAGTTCGAGAGTTCATTGCCGCCACATCGATATCTGCTCTGTCCATCGATGCAGCATCGCCATCACCCTCTGTCCGGCTCTTTCACTTGGCTTCTCGGTAAAGACTTTGTCCTAGCCTTGTGCGTCCAAGACTTCAATTTGAACCTCCCATTATACTGAGCCGGCTCTTTGAATACCTTTGGTATATACGCCTCATCAATGGTATTTGAACTCTGCTTGTTCTGCTTCCTCAAGTAATCATGCATTGCCTGAACCCTCACTTTCCTCGACCCTTCATGACGGTCATTTTCTGAAACTCGGGCTGTGATCGTCACCGTGACGAATTCAAATCCGAGTTCGCCAGATTCTTCTTCATCATTCTCTGGTATTGTGTTTGTCGAGTTCTGTTTGCCGGCCATTTTCACTAGAAATGTTCGAAACGGGAGTAAGATCTAGTCTTGCGGCCAACTCCCCCCTTTCCGAAACATTTGAAGATTTTGATCAAAGCTTTACGTAGCAAGCTAGTTACTTAACTCCAATTCCCCAAACACGTTTTTCATTTCTTAAATAATCACACAACATAACTTTGCCCTGCGATTCGCCATTGATTGATAATGCGAGATGATCACTCATTGTACCATGACAAGGTACATCTCGGTTGCGGACTATCGACCTACCATTCATGCCTGGTAGGTACCAGTAATAGTTGGTTCTCCCGTGCCACCAAGCTTTTTCGTTCTCGTTCTCGTTCGCGTTTATATGCATTTTGTGACATGACTCTGTTGCAATCGAGAACTCATCAAATGCAGATAAGATGCCTAGCCTAGCTAGATAGATAATAGGTAGGTGAGTGAGTCCATACGCCCACCAAATTTCAATCAGTTGAAATTTTTATTTGCCTTCAAGTTTCATAGTGATAATCTTGTAGCCATGCGAATTGAAGTTTCAGGAACTCGTAATCTTACTTTTCATTCCTTAAGAGGATATGAAATTTCAGAACCCATTGAAACATTGAAATGGTTAGATATAGGGGATCGATTTTCCCCAACGGGACTTGAAATGGTGTGAGTAGTATTATTTCCATCGTTTTCGTCGCGGCCCTCCTTAACATCATCCATAGATCAAGCATTTCTTTCAACCTCAATTCGTTCCCCGAAAGAAATCACCTTGTTGCCTTCTCCTCCGACATTGCCTATTCTCTCATTTATAGGCCATCGTAATCCTGTCATCGCACACTTCATTTCTCTTCCTTGACCCACTCTTCAGCCTCTGTCATTAGATCTCAGCCCATATTCCCTTTATCTTCCGCCTTCTTTGCGACTTCATCTCTCTCGATTACAGCCCGGAGGACTGCAGCTTCTCTAGAGCTGAGAAAAGAATGAATCTTGGCCTTTCTATCATACTTTTCAACCAATCTTATGCTCCCTCTTTCCTTTTCATCTCAGGCAATTGAATTGCAGCCATACTCCAAGTCACTCACATCCATTTTCTTCTTCGCCATATCCCGACTTTATTTCTCCTCTCCATAGCTCAAAGAACCGTGACTTCTCTCGAGTTGAGAGGAGTACGAATCATGACATTTCTACCGAATTTCTCAGTCAGTCTCGTCCTCTCTCTCCTCTTCTTGTTGAGTGGCGCATCCCGATTAATTGCATTTCGAATGTATTTTGCGAGGATTCTCAATCTTTGCTGTTCTCTGCACAAGCACTCATTTGTTGTGATGACTGGGTATCTGAGATGATGTAAGATGATGTAGTATGATTATGTGGTAGATTGATCGTGAGATCGAGGTTGATGGAGCTTGGTAGGATTGATGTAAGACGAGGATTCGGTGTATGTAAACAGACTCCACTAATACGTTTCTTCTCAGGAACGTTTGTCTCCGAGGAAGCACCCTACGCCATGATGATACGAGGCTTTCCCTTCATTGCACTCCGCCATACCTTTAGCCCTTCACTTCAGCAGTAAAAACATCACTTCGATCATCTAAGCAAATCTCCAACGTGATTAAGGAGATGATACCTTGCAATCCTCCTACCACTTCGCTTGAAGCCATAGTACCAAAAGCCTAATATTCATCTCAAGATACCTACTAATATATTACCGAGCCACGAATGTAGACACTTCTACCAGGCGACAAGGTTTTCACTGTCTCAACATCATACATGATTTTTAACGTTAAAAAGCAAGACTTTATATACTCTATCTTGAACCATGAAGATCTCCTGTCTTCCAGATCCACGCAATGATATTCCCCCAATCCGAAACGCCATCAATATGCACACCCGCCTGACACAAGTCCGTTCCTAATCGTCATCCATCGGCATCTCATCATCAATATATCTGACCAGAGTGATTCTCATCTCAGTCGAATCATGTCCTCTGAGAATATCACTAATGAAGTGTGCCTCGACTTGCATTTGAACCATCTCCAGGGCACCCCTCAATATCCCACAGAAGATATTCGAAAACCACAATTCATCTTGCGCCCTTCCATCATCTGGCAATTCCACAAAATCGGCCAAGGGGTTTTCTTCAAATATCAGGGAAAATTGTTTATTATCACTCGTCCAATTCGATACTGCTGGTGTAATGTTCAAGAATATCTTAAATCCAACCTAACGACTCCCATCAGCATCATACTTCGCACAACAGCCATTTGAGCCGCACCTTAGAAATCATCTCCGCAGTCTCCCTAAAGTTCGAACAGCGTCTCATGGTATTCGATTTGGCAAGATAGTCCTCGATTAATCGCAGCCCAATATTATAACCCATTTTATCAAGCTGTTTGTTGACTTCCACATAATCGCTTTCGTAATCTTTGCAAAGCTGTGCAACTATAGTTCCGTATGTGAGGGTAACGAGCTCGGCATTGACTTTGTCCACACGACTTCTGGGTGCTGATTAGCCATTATGAAATATGGCGAGTGTTTTTGTTTCTTGTGCTTTTAGTTTACTTACTTCCAGACCCTGAGTATTGCGCATTAGTATATATTTATCCGATGATTGACAGGGGATCACTTACTCCTCACCCGTTCTCGCAGCTTTGTTTGAAGCCATATTTCTCTATCGTAATTATCAAACTTCACCTAGATTTGATTTGATTTGTGATCTCATTTCATGTCCCGAGGCGTTCAAGCTACATGATTGATATCCCATTGAAGCTCGAGCTGGTCCAGGCACAAGCCGGAGCTAGGCGGCCGCACTTTAGCGTACTTTTCAGAAATTCATATTGCGTTCTACTCTTAAGTCTTGGGAGCAATAACGCGCAACTTCAAACATTCGTACATAATCCTCGAAAATTTACGCGTAGCTTGACGGCAGAAGCTACAATCATGTCTTCAAGCAAACGTCCGGCTTCCGGGTCTTTTGGATCTTCGCAAATGGTTGTGAAGAGACAGAATGTAGGAAACGATAGCACGGCTTTAGCTACCACAACTGGTTCAACTGGCAGTGGCGCGCTCATACAAGCAGTACGTACATATCGATGTTTATGGTACGATCTGTTACTTAGGAAGTGCCTGGCTGACTTTCGTGAAATAGGCACCTCGGACGAGTGGTTTGCAAGCTCCTGTAATGCAACTCGAAGGACATTCAGGAGAGGTATTTGCTGCCAAATTTGATCCGAATGGAAACTATATCGCTTCAGGGTCCATGGATAGATCAATTAGTGAGCAATACACCTTTATTCTTGGTTTCATTCATGCTAATCTTTTGCAGATTTATGGAGAACATATGGAGATTGCGAAAACTACGGGACTCTAACAGGTCATAAAGGTGCAGTATTAGATTTACAATGGTCGCGCGACTCGAGATCCTTGTTCTCGGCGTCTGCAGATATGCATTTAGCCAGTTGGGATTTAGAGACCGGTACGAGGATACGAAGACATGTTGGACACGAGGAAGTAATCAATTGCATGGATATCAGCAAGAGAGGAGAGGAAGTTCTCATAAGTGGATCGGACGATGGATATATAGGCATTTGGGACCCAAGGACAAAGGCTGCTGTCGATTTCATCCCTACCGAGTTCCCTGTTACAGCTGTGGCATTGGCAGAAGCTGGAAATGAGCTGTATTCTGGTGGTATCGACAATGATATCAAGGTGTGGGATATGAGGAGAAAAGCTGTGGTATATTCCATGCTTGGCCATCAAGATACCATCACATCGCTCCGTGTTTCACCGGATTCCCAAACACTTTTATCAAATTCCATGGACTCGACAGTTCGAACATGGGATATAAGACCATTTGCGCCCACTGAACGACATATTCAAATATTTGATGGTGCGCCTGCAGGAATAGAGCAGAATTTGATTCGGGCAAGTTGGGATTCCACTGGAAAGAAAATTGCTGCTGGTGCTGGAGATGGAACTGCTGTTGTCTGGAATAACGAGAGCGGCAAAATCTTATACAAACTTCCCGGGCATAAGGGGACGGTTAACTGCGCCGAATTATCGCCTGGCAAAGATCCTATAAGTAAGGGTTACCTCCCCCACTGTACACCTTGTGATACTAACAAATTCTCAGTCCTTACCGCTTCTTCAGATCGTACACTACTCCTGGGAGAATTGAAGTGAGACACACAGAACGAGGAGGTCAAAGTCAATAAAATGATACCCAAACAAAACAGTCTTGCCAAAAATTCGGAGTTCATGAACCAGGAACTAGGAGGCTTACGAAAATCCTTCTGCAGATTGTTCAAATAATGGCGTTGAGGGGGTGGGAATGCAAATAGGATAAGCCTTAAGGTGTTTTAAATCAATGGCAATGGTGTAATTGGTACGAGAAACTTGGGAAGATCTGAACACACAAGCACGGATATAAATGTTTGAGAAAGGTGTTTTTACCCCTCATCAATCCAAATATAGCGATATTTGGTTCAAGCCACGGCCGCAATTTATTACTGATCAAAATAGCCACAGTACGAGATCTGCAAAAAAGAGATTCGTATGGGGTGGATATTTTCTGTAGAAATAGGACATATGTACAGAAATGTAACAATGTATCATATATCAAACTAAACAGATCCTATCATATCACAGGTATCCAATCTCATGGATGTGATTTGTGAGGCATATACTCCCAAGGTCACTCTTGTTTTTCTTTCCTACCGAGCCGAGATCATCAATAATGTATACTTCGTAGAGATTCTTGTTAATTGGGTCCATGTAGGCAATTCCAATCCAATCCAATATGTATAACTGATAATCATAACTTCTCTCCAATGTTCATGGTCTTTAATGCATGAGTGGTCTTTGCGGTTAATCAAATTAGCGAGTTCTTCACCCCTGATATGGAAAAATCAGGAAATTTGATTGGTGGATCACAACTTTCATTTGAAACCGACTTAAATTTGGAAGGCTTTATCTCCAACTAAATGTGTCCCAGAACTCCCAGAACTCCCAGATCAAACTCAAGTATTTGGCACAATTGAGGACAAACCGTCACATACGAAATAATCCCACGAGCCCCATCCTTGAAATTTGACTCGCAACTAAGATATATCAAACAGCCCGGGCTGTTGTTTTCGTTGCAGATTTTTCCCGGTATTGTATCAAATCCTTACCACGTACCTACCTATGGATCCTCTCTTATGCTCTGAGTCTTATGAGATGTGACCTAAGAGATCATTCAAGATTGTCCAAGTTCTTCGTTCTTCGTTCTTCCTCTGCGAAAATAGAGTATCTGGACTGAGACGGCATACTACAGTCCTTTCAATCAGCATCATCGGGCAGAACCCTTTTCTCCTATCCTCTCTTTTTGCATTTTGTTTATGCTTGCTTGCATATTTGTATTTGAGTTTGAAGTCCGTGAGCTGTGTTCTCCGTTCCTTCATACCCTTACTTCCTTTTAAGTGGTCAATCTCGAGGCAATTTCTGACCTTTTGAGACTCGATTCGTTGAGCGAAGGAGTTTTATCTCGGACGTTTCGTATTTCTCTCTCACTCATTACTCTCTTGGTCGTCTATTGGTCTTTGCGCTTTCTTTTGTGCGTCTGGGTTTGTTACTTTACATTACAGTTTCCCCATATTCCCTCCGAATCTTTCTGCTGCCTGAAAATAAAATCGTGCCGACTACTAGTGAATACGACTTATTTGCTGATTTGCAATTGCGAACGATTGCCGGCCTTTCGATTCGGGCATCCAAGGACGGGTAAACCTGTTGACTACAGTCATTCGATATTTCATTCGACCTAATGTCTTCGAGTCATATCAGTACAAGGCCGTGTTGACAGGGCCTCACCTCTCGACGTTGAAAACAAAATCCCGTGGGGGCATCGTGGGTTGCGCAAACGATTTGAATTCGATCTTTCAAGAAAAAGATATTGCTTCCATCTTCTGGGGATATTGCATCTACTCAATTTCTCGACACAATTCGAAATATTAAAGAATAATGCCTCAAAGACAGAGCGAGAATGGATATAGGCACATGCCGTCGGCCGAATCAAACAGGCGGCAATCGAGGTTGGAAGATATTCGAGGGGGTTTACATACGTTGTTTTCGGGACGAACAGATGTTGAGGCCAGGAGTCCTCCCCCGGAAAGTCCCAAAGCTCCACGATTGGACGGTCTAGGCAACTTGCCATCAACTCGAATCCATATCCCGGGTCTTACGATAAGTCAAAGTTCGACTCGCCGAAACTCTACCACTACTGAGACAACATTACCTCGACATGAAGAATCCCCGTTATCACCTGCTCCTCGTTCCGCTAGTCGGCTCTCGCAACCTACACCACCTCCTGTCGTTTCTTCTCCCGTTTCAACAATTCCATCTCGAGTGCAAAGGCGGTCGAGCCGCAGGTTTCTTAGCGTAGATCCTGCTGAGGAGCGTTTGAATGACATGGAAAACAGAGGAAGGAGGAGAAGAGAGACTCCAAGGGGGCCACATGAAAGTAGGAGAACGTGTGTGCCAAGGTTTCAGAATAAAAGGATACGTCAAAAGATAGTACATTCCTTGATATCTGGATTGGTATGTAGTACATCTTCTCCGTACCAATTTTTTGGCATTCAATTTCTCATGTGATTTTAGTTTCTCGTGCTCGTGCTCACGATATATCTCGCATTGGCATTATCAAGTAAGGGCGAGACGGAAGAGTTTCACGTTCTCTTAATTTTGATAGTCATGATACTCACCGTCTTCTTTTGTCATTCTCTGGTTCGCCTCTGTATGATGATCGTCAAGCCACCAACAGAGGAAGAACCACACTCGCGACGTCTTCCATCAATGGTTGGACCGGGGGGTTATGCCGAAACTTCAGTGCCCATCCCAGTCGCTCTCGCAAGGGATGAGGAAGCGGCCGGTATTGAAAGCCAAGCGACGAAATTCCCCCCGCCAGCTTATGGACTGTGGAGGGAGTCGGTGGTCAGTAATTCCAATCCGTAGTCCACACTTGGAATGATTCATCTAACCATAGAAATAGAGGGTGGATCCCAATCGGATTTTCTGGCAACGAAATGAAGCTGCGTTACATCGAACGATGTCTCGAACCTCGGAAGGATCGTCGACGGTCAATCGACCGCCATCATATATGTCTGATGATGGCATCGACTATGTGATTGAAGCCGCGCCACGTTCCACGGTGCCGGGAGATGATGTCTTACCTCGACATCCCACCGCTCGACACCCATCTCACTAGACGATGGATCCATTTCCCGCACTTGGGCTGGGAATCATCACGAGAATGCGTCCTTGATGGACCTTGTTCGAATTCTCTCAACTGGTCATGGGAGAGGCACTCTTCACACTTCACACTTCACACTTTGGACTTGGGGTCTACGGAGTCTACGGGGCAATTGGTTTGGGGGGGGGGGGGC